>LAPY01001191.1:31121-41399 GCA_000970635.1 Eragrostis tef
ACTAGTATACAATATGTCTTTTGTCGTAAGAAAAGCATAATTGCTTCTGAAACAGTTCATACATCTTTTTAAAATGAGAATAGATTTCTATATATGCATCTTATGATTTATAGACTGTTGATCATCTTCTTAGATGGTTAAAATAGAAAATAATAAACAGATGCTTCATCTAGTACATTTCTTCTTCCCCACGCAACCTCGTATCGTGGCGTCGTGCTCCTACTCACGCCATCACCTCTCAACTTAACCCACACGCATAGTATGTACTGTTGAGCGTCATCGACTCATGATCACTGCTTGCGTAATCGCTAGAGTAAGGATAGTTATAGGCTGGGTTTGTGCACTGTCATCTCTAAAGGAGGACGGATGTGGTGCCAGCCGCTGGGTGCAACAAAACCCTATTTTATAATTCTAATTTGCGCTCGAATAGTTAAAAAGGAAGTTGTACGTCTCTATGAGGAAGGGGGAAAAAAAGAAGTACGCAAGTTATTCACTTAGCGCGCGTTCGGCGTCCGTCCCTCTAAAATTTAAAGGGGTCTAAACAAAAAAATCTTGTCTTAAACAAAGTTTAATTACAAAACTAACTGCAGAACCCCCGGTCTAAATTGCGAGATGAATTTAATAAAGATAGTTAAGCCATTATTAGATGATAGTTACTGTAGCATCACTGTAGCAAAACATAGCTTAATTAGGCTCATTAGTTTCGTCTCGTAAAGATGTACCCATCTGTAAAAAGGTTTTGTCAGTAACCTTTATTTAGTATTAGATTCTCTTTATTTAGAGCCTCTAAAATTTAGAGGCTTTAAAACGCCCTTATTATATTTCTTCCTCCTCAAGCAACCTTGTTTCTATCTAACACGTGTCAGCTCATGCATTCGTGCTTCCTCCTCATGCCCGCACCCCATCTCTTGACGTAACGCACACGCATAGCATGTAACGTAAGTGTCATTTACAAAGGAGACCATACAATTATGTCATATATGGCAGTAGCCTACTTGCGAAAACGTTTTGCTTTGCGCCTCATGTGATCACACTCAAATAATCAAAATGAAAACCATGCTTGAGAGAGAGAGAGAGAGAGAGCTTAGTAAGTTTTTTTCTTCCTCATGCAACCTTGTTCCCATTTGACATGTGTCACCTCATGCCATCATGCTCCCACCTCACGGCACCGCCTCTCAATGTAATTCACACGCGTAATCTGCACCATTGTGACAAATGTGATGCTAGTGGACAAAACCCTAAATGACGACCATATTTCTGTATGTATCATAATCATTTGTTGATTTTGAAACAATACTTAAAAAGTCTTCCACTTCAAACTAAAGTTCTATCCCGAAATATTTAGAAAGTCTTTTCTAAATCAAAACTTTCTCGAGTGAAATCTTTTGGCTTGAACTATCTCCATCCCAGAATTGTCATTTCGATAGTTGAAATTTTTATTCAAAACAGAAGCTTTGTTAGACAAAATTTATTCATGGACACTCTTCAATATTGGTATTCTATGGCCTTGCCCGTCATTTGTCATAGAGCAATGGCCTACCACTTAACTTGTTTTGTTTCTAAAATGTAAATTCACCGATGCGGCGAGCCGGCGACTGACCAAGGATACTAACATTGCAAGGCCATTGCCCTGTAGGTGCTTGACAGGTTTCCTAGCCCATGCACCATCCATCAGAGCAGGTATAATAATGCTTACTCAGCCGGCGCAAAGGAAATCCACGTCAGACCCATCCTACGTGGAGGAGCGAGGGATGAAGAGAGAGAATAGGGCGGGCGATTGTTTCGGCGCCGGTTCAAGCAGCAGACCCGAGATGACCGCTTGCTTCCAGCCAATCTCCGGATGACAAAGCAAAGGATGAGGTAATTAAATATTTCTCAAAAGTAAGCAAACAGCCACCAACCATAATACTAGTGCTGGCTGAAAGTGAGATGCTTACTCGTGTACGCCGGCAGCGGGCGAAACTATTAACTAACCCTGCTCTCATGCCATTCGCGAATAGGTGGTGTTCACCTGAACATGTCCCTAGAAATGCAAGTAGGAGTGGAGTAGAGAGGCGCATCGACCGAACTCTCGATTCCGGCAGCGCCAGCCGCAGACAGACCGTGACTCCCCCCTGCACGAAGCACGATCGGAAAAGGCACACGAGGTCCGCCCCGATCAATACCAACAATTTGACCGTGCTGCGGCTTACGTACGTGAGGAGCGAGCAGCAACCGACGCGGCGCTCGTCGCGTAGCAGCACGCAGCGAGCTAGCGGATCGCGCGCGCAGCACCTCGTTTTGTCGCGCGCCGGGATCGATGGCGACGCCGCACCCGCACCGATCGAAAAGCTTACCGCGCGCCGCGCATGGCTACAGGACCCGAATCGAGCAATATTGTATTGGAACCGATCGATCGGCGGCGCGGGACGGGCCGATGGAAATGGCTCGATCTGTATATTAGCAGGACAGAGCAAAAGCGGCTTATCTTCGCTGCGCGAGAGATTCTCCGAGGACGGGTGCGGACAAGTAAGCGCGTATTGTTTAAGCGGGGCTTTTCCCGAAAGCTCCTTTCCGTCCGTTGGGTCGGTGGTGCGGGCGATCGAGAATGTGGCGTCGCTCGCTACCTATTAGTACGCTTTTTCTTCTTCCCGTGCGCGGTGTTCCTGGTGCCGCGGCTGGCGTCCGGTGCTGTGCACGCAGACGTCGGCGGCGGCGGCGGCACTCCGGCTTGGTCGCGTCGGCGTCATGGATGTGGCGACAAGGGAAAATTATGCCGTGCAGAACGGCGGCCGGGAGACCTATCTAGGACGCACTGTGTATGTATACAGGCCGGGCAGGGCGGCTTGCGTTCCACGTTCTAGTGATGACAAAACTTGGCAAGTGGAGTTCATTGGTGAACAAACATCCACGTAGGATATAGTACACTACCTGGATGCATATGTGCGAGTGTTCGTTACGTCTCTCTCGCCAACCACCGCAAAACGTAGTCAAGGTTGACGGATCACGTGTACCACAAGTGACAATCCGTCCTTGTGCTTGCTGGAGCGAGCATCCGGAGTAGAATTAACCCGACACGCCCACGCGGCCCCGGCTCGCTCCAAAGCTAACCTCACACTGTGTCACTGTACTTGGATCCGTTTTTGTACGAAGATACAGCCCAGTTTCACCTAGGATGAGTCACCACCATCCATGTGCACATGCTTCCACTCGATCCGATGCCACATCCCCTCGCAAACGCGCACAGATCGGAACAGAAAGGCTCGTCTCGCGGAGTACCTTTCAAATGCGACCAACGGCTACGCCCCCACATTGGAAAAGCTACGGTTCGTTCAAAGGCTACGGTGTCCGTTGAGCCAGTTGTTCTTCTTCCTCTGGAACCTACTGGCTGGCTGTGAAAAAGAGGGGTTTTCTGGGCTTCTGGCACATGTGGACGCCACTTGAGAAGAATCCGCGAGGAGGTGCTTGTCGCGCTGAGCTGGAGACTGGAATCGGGATCTTGCCCCGGGATAAGAAAACGGCGACTCGAGTGGACGTAGCAGGGGTCCCCGATCTCGGTGCACGCAAACATCCGGAAGAAAAGAATATGCCCGCCCGGCGCATGTCGTCGTCAAATTGCCATCTATCCAGTCAGTCATACCAAATATTTTCCACTCGCCATTTTATAAAAAGTAAAGAAAAAGGTTTACGCTCAGATGGTCATGAATGGATTGGAAATTAACGGGGCCTTGATGTTGATCAAACTTGAACAGTTCCATAAAAGCAAACCTGGTGATGGATGTGACGTAGTAGTCGGGAGTTTGTAACTATCGCCGTCCATCGCCATCGCGTATTATAATTGTGGTTAACGTATAAATGTGATGTTAGTTTAGACGTTGATGTCCGTAAGCCGACTAGAAAGAACGATATGTTCTTCACTCCGACAAGCATAAAACTCACACTTACAATCAATCTTGATGGTTGGTGCAATTGTTGCTTCTTGTTCTCTTCTTTTCTTTGCGACTAGGTTCGTATCACATGTTCAGTCGAGGAAGAAATATAATTTGGGCGCCATCTTCTCAGCAAGCGAACTAGGCGACGTAGCATCATCAGTTATGCTCCACTGTTTCGGTGTTAACAAGTGCTCTCGAGCATCACCATCTACTGCTGCTCCTTTTTTTTTAGCATCACCGTCTTTTTTTTTTGTGAGCACATTGAGCATCACCGTCTGCTGCTGTCCTTGCGGAGGCACGGCAAATTCCGCATCAAGGCCGACTGCCGCGCACCGTTTTCGCCTCAGCATGTGGCCCAGTCCGTCTGCCATACGCTATGCCCGCTGGCCGCCGCGTTTCGGGCTTTGCACGGCCAGCCCAGCGGCTCCTCTCTCTCACAGTCTCACCGTAAGTGCGAGTTGTTTACCGGCCCAATGCAGCAAAGCAGAGACCAGTGGCCAGGGGGTGTTGGTTGCGCTGAACTGCACGGAGAAGTGAAAAACGACGTTTTCTCCTGCTCCGTGATAGCAGGCCGTGGTCCGGCTCATCGAACACTTTGGGCTGACCACGGCTCAGAGAGGAGAGCTGAACGAGTTTTCCTGGGCCGACACTTGTACGGAGTCTACGGACCGAGTTTTCCTGGGCCGACACTTGTACGGAGTCTACGGACGCGTGTCAGCGTGTGAGCCGTACGCAACGTGTTGTGTTGCCCTTGCGCCAACACTACAGCAGGAAGCAAGAAGCATTCCAACTATTCTTATTTTTCCATTTCAAGGGAAGATATTTATTTTTTCGAAAGCCAGGGAAGATATTTATGGTTTGACCTCCATTTCTTCTTCAAAGGAAACGTTCTGCATGGGTACGTGAGACGAACCAAGCTTGTCTAAAGAAAAAAGGCAAAAAAAGACGAACCAAAAGCTCCAAACGTGGCGACGACTTCGGACCACATCTGCAATCTGACCACGTAGATACCAGTAACTAATCCGCTAACTGCGAACCACTACTAGGAGCAGTCAACGCGACGCTCTTCCGATTGAGAGATGGGCTCAAGTTCAATGGGCGCCAACAGGAAACACAACATGGCGGTATTTCCAAGTTGGCAAGTTCCGAACTGTTAAATCCAATTCAAGGCTGCAATTAGCCTCTGACTTACCTTAACTGTCTTATTCAAAGCATTTTCAATCGCTTCTCGCTTTTACACAGGACCACCGCTGCAAATTTGGAGTCGAGAAAATTTGAAAGAAAAAAAAGAAAACGCTGATAGGAATATTTCATTTCTCGTGCCGAGCGAGATGCGTCGACCTAGTTATGCGCTATCTTGTGACCATGTCTTTTTCTAAGACGGTGATTTGTCCCGGCTGATGGCCGCGTTAAGCTAAGACTCTGCCTAACCCGGGGGTCATTTTCTTAATCGGCGCGGGCACACCAGGCTTCCACCAGCTAATAACGTCGTTTATTCTGACCGCACCACACCGAACCATGCAACAAGCTAGCGAGCGCGAGAGAGAAGTCAGTTTTAACAAAGACTAATGAATGGAAAAGGTGCTTTTCAGATAAGCAAAGACTTGATTGGGGCCAAGAAATAGATTAGCGCGAAGTGTTTTGTTATGCTACGAAAACTCGGTCACGGCTCCAACAAAAAGCCATTTTCCACGAGCTATGGCTACGCTCATCATGGTCGTTGGGGCTATTCGTGCATGCATCCAAACTTTGCCGTCCGTTTCTTGGCCCTACCAAGTGCCGGCGGCTGGTCACAAGTGTAGGGCTCCTATTTTCCACGGAGAAATGTATTTATCACTGGCACGCATTCAATAGAGGGCAGCAAAAATATTGTTTCTTTTTCTATTGTTATTAGATGGAAGATAAGCACCGTAAATGGCATGTTATTCCAGACTTTTCTTTACACGGGACGGGATTCCAATGTTAGGTTTCAGTGCTTCTCATTCAACCCGGGTGCAATTTTCTGAGTCCTACTTGCACTTCTTTTTCCCCCCTCTATGCTTCTCCTAACCATCTCCATTATTATGGTCATGCAGAAAAATATATGTAGAACCCATCTGATAACAATGCAAAAAATATCTGGTGTGATTTGGGTGTGTGAACAGGCAGCGCCGGCAGCTGGATGTACAATCCGATGGGATCCATCGGTGGCGCAGAGGCAAGTCTGCCACAATAATACGCTTTTTCTATCACCGGCTCTCATGGCTCCCCGTTGTTAATCGTGTAGTTCATTGTGGCCACACTTCTATGCTTGTTTTCTCCCGTTTTATCAGGACCGCGACGCCATAGTTTAGTCGGTAACCAACTGCATTAGAGCGGCATACACTTTATAAACATAAATATAATATATCTACATATCCGAAGTCAATGAATAAGCCAAGATCTGGTTTTTCTGAGTGCATTGCACCTCTCTTCTCTCTCTCCGGAGTCGATGGACCAATCAGGAGGCGATAACTGTCCAGTTTCTAGAAGAGCCCGTTATTAAAACCCGTTGCCGTGTCCCGACTGCCCTCTTCCTCCTCCCGGTTTTTAAAAATCCTGCTTCTCGAGCCTACCTAGCTGGTCTTCCAAGTGTTCGTAAAAATAGTAAATCTCGAGGCGAGAAGAGAAGATTAGGACCATACACAACTGCTCTTTCATTTTCAAATGGCCGGGGCTTTGCATTTTCCACGAGCTATGGCTACGCTCATCATGGTCGTTGGGGCTATTCGTGCATGCATCCAAACTTTGCCGTCCGTTTCTTGGCCCTACCAAGTGCCGGCGGCTGGTCACAAGTGTAGGGCTCCTATTTTCCACGGAGAAATGTATTTATCACTGGCACGCATTCAATAGAGGGCAGCAAAAATATTGTTTCTTTTTCTATTGTTATTAGATGGAAGATAAGCACCGTAAATGGCATGTTATTCCAGACTTTTCTTTACACGGGACGGGATTCCAATGTTAGGTTTCAGTGCTTCTCATTCAACCCGGGTGCAATTTTCTGAGTCCTACTTGCACTTCTTTTTCCCCCCTCTATGCTTCTCCTAACCATCTCCATTATTATGGTCATGCAGAAAAATATATGTAGAACCCATCTGATAACAATGCAAAAAATATCTGGTGTGATTTGGGTGTGTGAACAGGCAGCGCCGGCAGCTGGATGTACAATCCGATGGGATCCATCGGTGGCGCAGAGGCAAGTCTGCCACAATAATACGCTTTTTCTATCACCGGCTCTCATGGCTCCCCGTTGTTAATCGTGTAGTTCATTGTGGCCACATTTCTATGCTTGTTTTCTCCCGTTTTATCAGGACCGCGACGCCATAGTTTAGTCGGTAACCAACTGCATTAGAGCGGCATACACTTTATAAACATAAATATAATATATCTACATATCCGAAGTCAATGAATAAGCCAAGATCTGGTTTTTCTGAGTGCATTGCACCTCTCTTCTCTCTCTCCGGAGTCGATGGACCAATCAGGAGGCGATAACTGTCCAGTTTCTAGAAGAGCCCGTTATTAAAACCCGTTGCCGTGCCGCGACTGCCCTCTTCCTCCTCCCGGTTTTTAAAAATCCTGCTTCTCGAGCCTACCTAGCTGGTCTTCCAAGTGTTCGTAAAAATAGTAAATCTCGAGGCGAGAAGAGAAGATTAGGACCATACACAACTGCTCTTTCATTTTCAAATGGCCGGGGCTTTGTCTAGCGGGGGCAACGAAAGTCAGACCTCTGCTAACTAGACAGGGAGTCTTATTATTCAGTGATCAGCGGCAATAAACAAGGTGATCTGGTGCCCGGCTAACATGTCCCCCCTCCATTTTTATTTTCTGACTTCGCTGGCCTTGGACTCGGGGAGCTGTGCTGCGTGGCACGGTCATGTGCAATCGGTTTTAGTTTATTGCGCGGCTGTCACTTTCGCTTGGTCCGATTCATTTCTTAGAGATGATTTCTTCTTCCTCGCTCCTCCTCCATCAGTTTATTACTGTTTTTTAACTACTTCCGCCTCCGAATTTTTACCGCGTCAACAAGGCAGTTGATGCACGCATGATGAGCAACTAGTAGCTTGAGAGAACCACGTAAGGAAGATATGCCTTGCCCGTGCTTATCGTCGTGAAGGCACGGCTTGGCCAATGAGAGAAGTAATTCCGCGGGGTTAAAGTTAAACAAGGGTGCAATAATGGCGCCGTGGCCCGCCGGGTATCCCCTCCCATTATATTATCGCCACAAGTTATAGTTTTAACTAAGACCCCAAGTGGGGGCCGGTGGTGGTAAGATATCATCAGGGGTGAGCTCATCCGGGGGTCCTAAACAAAACAAATTCCTGCCTCCTCGAGTTGGAGAGGAGGGAGGAAAAGGGCGAGATTCCTTGCCGCCCCAAGTTGCGCTGCCCGGCATGTGCAGGTCTTTAAAAAAAACAAAGAAACCCCGCCATCGGGACGCGGTAGGTTAGCAAGCTGGTCACCTCATCGCCCGCCTTCCCAAGCAACCAGACGATTCCTTTCCTGCATCATCTGCTGCTGTGCTGTGCTGCGGGTCAAGCCCCAACTGGTTTTCTTTTTCTTTTGCTGCTTTACCCGTCTTTGTTTTGTTTGTTTACTCAGCCTGTTCGCCTGGCTGCTTTGCAGCGGCTGTTTTGCAGCAGCTACAGTATTTCAGTTATTTCTTCTGCAGTCGCTACAGTGTTTCTGCAGCAGCTACAGTGTTCTTAGTTGTTTTTCTGCAGCCGCAGCCGCAGCTGCAGCCTGCCGAACAGCGTGATTGCCTCATCATCCATCGCCACCTCAACTTCCGTTCTGGAACGAGATTTGGTTTTGAACCGGTCCGGCAGAAGAAGAAGAATACTCCAGTGGAGGACGAGTATTATAAAATACTGGTATGGTATACTAGTAGCAGATTGATTTGGCGTGGGAGAGAAAGACTCTGGCCCGAGTTCCGATCGGCTGGAAATGGGTTTTTGTTTAGCGCAAGTTGCGAGATCGATGACAGTGCTTACGGGCTTAAACAAATACGGGTGACACAGCGTCTGAGGCCACTTGTACGCCGCTCCGGCGCCTTGAGTTGGGGGTTCCAGTTTTCCTGTCCTTTTTTATATGTTTTCTGCTGCTGAATTGAAAGAGAGAAATCGAGGAAGAAGGAGCGGTGAAATTTCTCAGGGTCGCCCCGTCGGTGCGCGGGGGCACGTGACAGCGATACGCCGAGTTGCCAAGATAATCTTTGCATCGTTCTCGGTCTCGCGTCCCGGGAGTTTTATATGGCCGCAAGGGTTCAGTTATGGACTCTCTCTCCCTCTCTCCTGTGTGTGTGAGAGAGGTGTTAGTCGTAGTATTAAGCTGTTGTTAAGCTAAAAAGGGGGTGCTGGCTGCCCTCTCTGCCGCCCCTGGAGTCCGGTCAAGTACGCTAGCTTCTCTCTGAATTAAAAGCGGTGCGGACTCGCCTGCTACCCCGGCCGGCCGGTCCCCTCTCTCTTCTTGCTCTCTCTACCCGCATCTGCTGCATTTCTTGATTTCTTCTTCCGCCGGGAAGGAACAATAATGTCTCCGGCGCCGAGCTCGCACCAGACGCACATGAATTCGAGGTACTTGCTGCTGGTGTTTCGCGTTTCATTTTTGGGTTCTGCTGGTGCAGTTTCGATTTGGACCGGCTGTTGTCAGGAAGGAGAAGCGCATGCGGAAGGTGGACACCTTCGCGCCGCACAACGACGGCCACCAATGGAGGAAGTACGGCGAGAAGAAGATCAACAACACCAACTTCCCAAGGTCCGCACGCACGCATGAACCATCCATCTAACTTTCGTTTGGTTTCGTCCTCGTTTCTTTCTGTAATCCGCATCTCTATGTGTTGGGGGAAATCAATCTTGATCTGCAAATGATTAATAAATCTTCACCATTTTTTTTTCGCCGTCTTTCTTTGACTTTACTTCCATTTCCACCATAGACCGAAGTCGCCGCGGCGCAATAAAAAAGAAAACAAAAACTAGATCTTTCCTCATGTTCATCATTCCAGGTGCAAGTTCTCATCATGGTTCCCATCTCTGTGCGCTGCAGGTATTACTACCGATGCACCTACAAGGACAACATGAACTGCCCGGCGACGAAGCAGGTGCAGCAGAAGGACCACAGCGACCCGCCATTGTACGCGGTCACCTACTACAACGAGCACACGTGCAACAGCGCCTTCCTCCCGCTCTCCCCCTCCGAGTTCCAGCTGCAGACCTCGTCGGGGAAGGCCGTCTCCATCTGCTTCGACTCCTCCGCGCCGCAAGAGCCGTCCCAAGCGGCCAATGCCGGCGGCTCGCCTTCCTCGAGCGCCACGGCGGCGGCGCGGCGAGGGACCACGCCCGAGGGCCAAAAG
>LAPY01001191.1:62004-72119 GCA_000970635.1 Eragrostis tef
TAATTAAGCCGTGATTAGAAGATGGTTACTGTAGCATCACTGTACCAAAACATGGATTAATTAGGCTCATTAGATTCATCTCGTAAATTTACGTTTATCTGTAAAAAGGTTTTGTAATTAAACTTTATTTAGTACTCCTAAATAATAAGATTCTTTTTAACTTTAGAGGGTCTAAAGTTTAGAGGGGGGGAAACAAACACCCCCTTAGAGCAAGGCCAATGCTAGACAAGCAAATAGACAGACTTGCAACCAGCTGGTCTCATCATTCACTGCTGGGTCCCACCAATCCACACACAATTTCTCAGGTGACGGTCGCCACCTGCAGCTACAACCTCCCCTCTCTCCCATGCCTTCTCTCCTCCCCATTGGCTAGGCAGCCTGCTATGCTTGTCGATGAGACAAGCTTTGGGCTTGCTCTTACCAATTCAGGCCAAGGCGCCAAGCATCGCACTCCAAAGATACTGCTTCCATCCAGCTCCGTCGCCTACTAAAATAATCCAGGAACGGCAAACCAGTATCGCTAGCATTTTACCTGCACCCTTTTCTCTTGCCATGCGAGCAGGCAAGAAAAAAACAGGGCAACAACTGTAGGCATGAATCGTCGGCCAATTTCATGATGGTTTCCGTTCACATCAACCTTTGAGAATCCACGGAAAAGCATCAGCAATTGGATATTACGTCATGCTCTGGCGCTTCAAATCGCTTGAGCGATTTTTCATGAGAAGGTACCATGGTCCACGGGAGGCAGGAAGCAGCCCTCGAGCCCTTGGCTGCCGGCGACTGATGACCAGCAAGCCAGCAACACAGTAGTCTTTTCATGATGCAAATCAAGAGATGCATAGGTTAGGTTGCTGGTTGCTTCCTAGTCATGGTACTGGTCAATTTCCATCTAACATTTTCCTAGCGTTGGATATTTGAAGTCTTCTTTCGGTTCTCTGTTCACTCTGCGTTTCTGAATTTTGAACCATGGTTCACCACAGGATCCTGCAAACCAGTTTAAAATTTGAGAATCCCCACTAGTAGGAGGAGAGAACAGAGAAGACATAAATGTGAAGCAAAGTGGTATCCGGTGCGAAACGGCAGAAGAGAGCATGCGCACATACGATCGATCGCGTATGATTTTACGTTAGTTAAAGTAATCACAGGTTAGCACTAATCCGCTTTCTGCATTGCGTAGCGGATCCAATGTTGAGCCGGAGAACTGAACTACCCAGGAGTAGATGTTAGTAGGTGAATTTGTCAGAAACGGACTAAACTACCCAGAGCATGGCTCGCTTGCGAATGACGCAGCCCAAGCAGAACTTGAAGGGCAAAAGAGTAAATCGACGGACAGAGCGAGGGTTTGTTCGGGACCTTTCTGGTGCTTTATCCGCGGAACCCTCCTGGCGGCGACCACCTCGTGACCGGAAAGGCGATTGGTTCCTCGCTATGGCGTCGGAGAAGGAGGCGGCGCTCGCCGCCGTACCCAACGACAACCCCACCATGTGAGCCCCTAGTTCCCCCCTGCTTTTACCGTTTTACGGGTTCCTAGGTCTCTCCGATTCGTAGATGCCCTTGTACTGGCGGTGGCACCTGCTTGATCTGTCGGTTGGGAGATTGTTGGTTTAAGCACTATCGATTCAAATGAGGGATACTGATTTATCTGTCCAGTATCGAGTAAATTTGTAAGTTTCGGGACCGTTATGGTGGATTGGTGGTGGTATGTGGTGCTTCGATTCATAACGTTACGGTGGTATGCGGGGAACACTATTTCACCTCGAAATAAAAGTTTCCTTTATCTAAAAGATGTGGTGCTTCAATTCATTTTGGGTCACTTCTCACTTGTTTATTTGTTGGAAGCTTCATCTGCTGAACTGGCTCGCTCATCCATAAGAGCAAAGAAGGTGCAAAAAAAAATTCACAGTTTAACGAATAAATGAGACGTGCTTTGAATCATTTTAGGCTAGTTGTCTAGCAGTAGCAAGATTGAGCTGTTGAGCTTAAGAAGTAAGAATTAGGAATATGCAAAGGATTGCATTATGCACATTGTGCAGCAAAGGCTTTATGCAAGATTTATTAGTTTCTCGTCTCTGTTGTATCTGCAGATTTGACAAGATCATTAAGAAGGAAATACCGTCTACTGTAGTTTACGAGGACGAGAAGGTATAATATTGCTTTGCATTATATTCCTTGGGGTTGAATATATCATGGAAATTAACTGATAACTGCTTCGCCGACTGCCTACACCACTAGGGAAATTAATCTGCTGATTAGCTTTTGATGGTTACAATGCTGACTATTGAGCTTTGCTTTCAACTAGTGTGAAAATATTGTGGATGTCCATACTTTGTATTTACGCTGCTGGTGAGTCTGTTATGTTACAAACTCGAATGGTAATCACCTGAGTGGTGCTTGCTGCTTCAGAACATAACTAGTCCTCATTTTCGGCTTTTTGCTGAAATGTTTCATCTTTTTCTGCCATTATTAAACTTTTAAGTTTTAATCACTTTTTCGAAGTAGAAATCATGTTATGCGAGGAAAATGCTATATTGATTTGTGTAGGCGCTTCACTTATATATATAATTTGTTTGTTGAAATTAGAGTAAGCAATGAGGTTGTGCTGCATTGTTTTTGTACTAGCAATGCTTGTTGTGTTGCATATGGATGACTCATCACCCAACATGATGGGATCTTATATTAGCATAGGAACCAGTGGTTCATTTTTTGAATGACTGATTGCTAAAATGCAATGTTCTAGTTAAATTTGGCAGTCAGTCAAATTCTGCTGTATTTTCCTTTACGAATGCCTCGATGTTCAGCCTGATTTCTGGTGTTCTGTTTGCTGCATTTGGTTACAGGTCTTGGCTTTCAGAGACATAAACCCTCAAGCCCCTACACACATCGTAATCATTCCCAAAATCAAGGATGGGTTAACTGGCCTTTCAAAGGTAGAGTTAAAATTTCATCAATTATACACTCATGCGTTCCACGCTTCGATTCATAACGTTACGGTGGTATGCGGGGAACACTATTTCACCTCGAAATAAAAGTTTCCTTTATCTAAAAGATGTGGTGCTTCAATTCATTTTGGGTCACTTCTCACTTGTTTATTTGTTGGAAGCTTCATCTGCTGAACTGGCTCGCTCATCCATAAGAGCAAAGAAGGTGCAAAAAAAAATTCACAGTTTAACGAATAAATGAGACGTGCTTTGAATCATTTTAGGCTAGTTGTCTAGCAGTAGCAAGATTGAGCTGTTGAGCTTAAGAAGTAAGAATTAGGAATATGCAAAGGATTGCATTATGCACATTGTGCAGCAAAGGCTTTATGCAAGATTTATTAGTTTCTCGTCTCTGTTGTATCTGCAGATTTGACAAGATCATTAAGAAGGAAATACCGTCTACTGTAGTTTACGAGGACGAGAAGGTATAATATTGCTTTGCATTATATTCCTTGGGGTTGAATATATCATGGAAATTAACTGATAACTGCTTCGCCGACTGCCTACACCACTAGGGAAATTAATCTGCTGATTAGCTTTTGATGGTTACAATGCTGACTATTGAGCTTTGCTTTCAACTAGTGTGAAAATATTGTGGATGTCCATACTTTGTATTTACGCTGCTGGTGAGTCTGTTATGTTACAAACTCGAATGGTAATCACCTGAGTGGTGCTTGCTGCTTCAGAACATAACTAGTCCTCATTTTCGGCTTTTTGCTGAAATGTTTCATCTTTTTCTGCCATTATTAAACTTTTAAGTTTTAATCACTTTTTCGAAGTAGAAATCATGTTATGCGAGGAAAATGCTATATTGATTTGTGTAGGCGCTTCACTTATATATATAATTTGTTTGTTGAAATTAGAGTAAGCAATGAGGTTGTGCTGCATTGTTTTTGTACTAGCAATGCTTGTTGTGTTGCATATGGATGACTCATCACCCAACATGATGGGATCTTATATTAGCATAGGAACCAGTGGTTCATTTTTTGAATGACTGATTGCTAAAATGCAATGTTCTAGTTAAATTTGGCAGTCAGTCAAATTCTGCTGTATTTTCCTTTACGAATGCCTCGATGTTCAGCCTGATTTCTGGTGTTCTGTTTGCTGCATTTGGTTACAGGTCTTGGCTTTCAGAGACATAAACCCTCAAGCCCCTACACACATCGTAATCATTCCCAAAATCAAGGATGGGTTAACTGGCCTTTCAAAGGTAGAGTTAAAATTTCATCAATTATACACTCATGCGTTCCACAAATGTAGACCAACTCATATACCATTTTCAAAATTGATAAATAATCAACAATTTCACCATTGCCATCTTCCTAGGCAGAAGAGAGGCACATAGAGATACTTGGTTATCTCCTATATGTTGCAAAAGTCGTTGCGAAGCAGGAAGGACTTGACGATGGCTACCGTATTGTCATCAATGATGGCCCTAAGGGATGTATGTGCAACTAAACTCTCTTGGGACACATATATGTTTGATCACTTTCCCTATCAACCACTTGACATGTATTTATTTGCAGGTCAATCTGTTTACCACATCCATGTACACCTCTTGGGTGGCAGGCAAATGAACTGGCCCCCGGGCTAAGGACCCCATGTATGTTGATCAGTCAAAATGGCAAGGTTTCACTAGCATCACTTCGAATAATTGTTGTAATTTCCGTAAAAGTTAGCTCGCTATACCCGTGCTATACTTGCGGAATTACTGGGACCATCATGCTGGGATTTATATGGACTAGAAACTTGTACTCTTGATTGATGCTGCGGTTAACTGGTTGACTTCAATATGTATGATGCTTGCTTCTGTGTCCATGATGCTTCTCGCTGGCCATTGAATCTATGAATGAATTGACTGGTATCGTCTCTATTTTGTAACCGCACATTGGATTAGGATGCATATGCATGCAGTTTGTGAAAATAGAGGTCATAAAGCCATCGAAAATTACAGTCGTCGAGCCTGAATCAAATGGACTTCATAAACCCATTGAAAATTGCATTCTTTGATATATGAATCAAATGGAATTCATCAACACGTACAACATTTTCAGTCATCGAGTACGAGTCTGAGCCGCTTCCATGATTTTTTTCTCCCTTTTTTTAGGAACTTTGCCATTTTTATTGTGTCATCCTTGCGGAGGAGTTTCATTTTATTCTTTGGGTCACTTGGGCCAGGAGATGACGGACGACTGGGCTGGAGCTAGGCCCGGCCAGACGGGGTCCGAGATATTTCTGCAGTTTTGTGACAACTCGCAGATTTTTGGATTGTGGCGGAGAGGACGGCCTCAGCCCTCTCAGCGCTCTCTGCCGCTTTCTCCGGCGCCCACTGCAACCGCCATGGCCATGGGGCTCCCTGGCCTCCGCTGCTGCGACCTCGGCTCCCTTGCGACATCGCTGCGTCCTCTTGGCCCTGCGCTTCCCCGCAGGCCTACCCCGCGCGCCTCGGCTCTCCGCTACTCTTCTTTCCAAGCCCCAGGTAGGTACCACCAGTTCGCTACTGCTCCTCAGTTTCCTCCATGTGTTGGGCGGGCCCTTGAAATGCGAGGCGTTTCCACCGCGTGAATTGGAGGTTCCGTTGGTCGGTATTGATCATGGAGCTTGTGCTGTTGCTGATGTGCAGCTGAGGACAGCATCGGGAAGGAGGTCCTGCGCATGTTCCATGAAGAGAGGCAGCTGCACGGCGATTTCGTCACGAAAATCTCTGACATGGTTTGGAGGAGGAACGGCGCAAATGTTGATTCCCTAGAGGCGACCGGGGGCCTGGAAACTGCTGCGGATGCTGTGGGGACTGAAGATGTAAGTTCTGCAAAATCTTTCTGCCTCTGTAATCATCTACCTTTGCTAGGAGTAACTGATGGACCAGCGAAATGTAGGTTGGGGAAGATGCTACGGGTGAGGGATTGTTGAGACTAGCGGCAACCAGAGACTGGATATCCGGGGAGAGCGACCTGCCTGTCACCAAGAGGCTTTCTGCTAAGGTCTGTCATCATGTTATTGGGGATTATTGTCCATTGTTTTAGACTGTCGTAAGATTGTTGCAGAAATAGTGACAATGAAATGTAAATGTCGTTTAAAACGATGGCAGGAGAGGCAGAATGAGAGAGATAAAAGGAAGGAACTCAACCTTCTGAAATATGAAGCAGTATGTTTCCGTCCCACTTTTCAAATTTCCATTTCTGAGAAAAGTAAATTCAAGGTTCATTTAGCGATGCCCTTGATTTCCTTGCAGCTCAAGGATGAACTGCTGATCTTGACCATAGGAATTGGATCTGCTTGCAGTGTGTACTGTCTCCTGGTCTTTTCCTTTGAGGTAAATGTTTGTTTAGAAATGTATGGTCGTCATCGAAATATGAGAACTATCTTTGTGCTCGCCATGAAACGACTTGATGGATAGTTAGCATTTAGTGACCATCCACTCACCAAGCTAAGATCATTGGCAATTCCTTCGCGCAGATTTCATATGTAGTCGATGAACACAGAAATTTAAACGCCTAAATGGCTACATCATAATTGAATCTTTAATCTCTTCTTGAACAGGCTGCTGTCAGTTATGCTGTTGGAGTTGCTTGCAGGTGAGTTAAGTAATCTTCCTGTTGTTTTTAACATAACCATGCTGCTTGTGATATTCTGAACATGTATGCCAACTATTCTTAAGCCACTCTTATTTGTACAGTTGTTTGTATCTTCAACTTTTGTATCGGCACGCAGACAACCTCTCAAAGGGAGATGTTCCAGAAATTTTTCTGAAGAAGAAAGATAAAAAGAAGTAGGTTTGAAGATGTTGTTGGCTTCACACTGTACTCCATTATCCAATTCCTCTTATTTTGATAGTTTGAATAATTGTTCATTAATTCTTATGCAAATGCTAGAATTGGCATTACGAGTGAAGATTTGAAGAATACAATAGAGAAGACCTTGGGTGGCACCTCAGTCGCCCTTTCATCCCCAAGGCTTGTGATTCCTGCTATGATTTTTGGATTGTCAGCTTTATCAGATCACTTCCAGAACAACATTTTCAGTTTTGAGGTAACAGCACAAGTCTAACTGTTAACTGTGACAATCATATTTCAATACCTTATGATAAATTCATCTTGACCTTATGATACTCACGTATTTCAATACCTCCTTGTTAACTGTGACAGTCATATAAGCCATTTGATTCTATCATGAATCCAATGCTGTATTCCTTGTCTCGAATGTGTTCTTCCCTGAACAAATCGTAAATGACTCCTCTTTATGCAGCTTGTTCCAGGGATGATGGGTTTCCTTGCATACAAAGCTGCAGCTTTGGTACAAGTCTACAGAGACAACGAGGACCTCCGACTGATACTTCCTGAAGAGGACACTGACAGCAGTTAAGGGGTACCAGTGAGAGATTCTGTTAACCTAGTTGTTTATAAATATAGAGCATACTGGTGTACAATCATGCTTCAGTTTTAAATAAAATTTCTTTTTCCCGAAAATATCGAAACCAAGACCTCCTGAAATTTTTTTGCTTGATTTACTTTTAGTTTTACTAAGGAATAAAATAGAGTTGGGATAGAATTAGTATGCTAGAACCAGCTGAAAGAAAGAGGAATGTCACATGTTTCCATTTGGAAATCATACGGCACTACAGTTGAACTGTTACACTCTTGCAATCACAGGTTTCTGAAATCAATGCAACTGGCAGCAACGAACTACAAGGTAGGAGTACAATGCTTTCGCAACGATATCCAAACCATATTGCAAGCTGTAGATTGCACAGAATTGTTCTTACATCCTAGCTTAATTTTTTCAACACGACAGTCAGCTTGAACCACCCTAGTGCCAGGACAAGTCACTACTACTATTAACATGATCAGAACTTGGCCGAGTTGGTCCGCCGAAGCTGATTCTTTTGCTCGAGCTGCGGCACGTATTGCACTACTGGCTCCAATGCCTGCAGCAATGCAAACATAAAACAGTTATCGAATCAGATCCTTTAAGAATCAGTTCCTTTAACCACTAAAGTTTTCATTGAACCAGTCATGTTTATAGGACATCAAACTATGAAAAATGAAATTCCCAGATTTCAAAAGATAAATGTCTGTTGGCGTTCTTTGAGAAGTGAAAAAGAAAACAATTCTTCGGCTCTTAAACACATGCAAGTGGATAAAGGATCCCATCATTATACTGCCTTGCAAGATGTGGGAATTCTCAAGTTTCTGTGAAGCGTGCTCCTGAAAGTCCCTAGCTAAAGGCAGCCGCTGCTAAAAAAGGTTAGCATTTCATTTCTAGATCACACCTTTTCTTGTGCATTGTTAGAACAGGATACCAGCAATAAGTTTTATCTATC
This sequence comes from Eragrostis tef, assembly GCA_000970635.1. Lineage (NCBI taxonomy): Eukaryota > Viridiplantae > Streptophyta > Magnoliopsida > Poales > Poaceae > Eragrostis > Eragrostis tef. The sequence goes on from LAPY01001191.1 coordinate 70,303, forward strand.
GATGTAATTTTGGATGTATTATGAGTTTACAAGACAATGAAGTCAGGGTCACACACCCAAAGTGCAGACAAGGGCATGGATCTCAACTTTCGGAGAGGTTGTCACTTGCAGAGTTATACATACTGTCTTCAGATTTCATGACATGGGGCATAGAAAGGAGCATGGGACCAATATAAAAAACCATGGGAAAAAATTAAAACACGACTCGAGAAAGATGTGCAGATTTCGCATCATGGATGGCAGTAAAATTTAACATCAAGATATTCCGGTGGCCTAAAAAATATTACCAGTTGACAGGGAGTATAGCGTTAATAAATATGCTAGTGCAGGTTATTGAGTCAGCTGAGCTGTCAGACAATGCAATAAACTTCTCCAAGTGTCTAAGCTAATCCATCCTAAGAGTAAGCTTAGACTAAAGAATCCTATCTTTAGCAAGTGTAGTGATGCTTGTCCAATGAGAACACATTAGGCACTGGCCATTGCTTACGAAAACTGTGCTGTAACAGGAAGGGGGTAGGAGTGGTTGATCATCCACGATGTAATCAAGAGTGATGTCGGTCCAATAAGCACATTATGAGGCATCGTCATCCAGAGTGATGTCTGTCCAATGAGCACACATTCGGCATCGGTCTAGTACATAAAGAAAACAATGTGATGCTGGAAGTCGGATAGGAACGCTTGATTAATCCATCAGAGTTCTCATTCCTAAATGGGCAAGCAGATGCAGCATTCTGTCTGCAACAGTTTCACAGAGAGAGATAGAGAGGGAGAGAAAAAAAGGGTTTCGCTTAAAAAGTGAGTTTAACGTAAGCAAAGAAGGAAATAGTCGTACAAAGAAAATGTTTTTTTAGACAGAGAATAACAACAGGCTACCAGTGGTATACTGGTATCTGACATGACTGGACACGGATTCGTGGTCCAACCGTCACCATCCACCAGACATCCTCTCAATGTAGCCACTCCGGACATGGCAGAGCCAATCGCGCATAGACAGCGGAAAAATGGAGTGTACCTCGTCTCCTCTCATAGGTCCTAGGCAACGGCACAAAAGGAGAAAGTTGAGCGTGTTCAGAAGCGTAGCAATTACACTCCCGATGATTGGCTCGACGCGATATCGCGCTCGTCACTAAACATAACCAAGCTACGTCCAGCATTCTTGTTCGTTTCGGGCCATGAACGATGGCTCGTTACCATGGAGGAGAAAAGGTTTTTCTTGTCGTGTTATCACAGTTTCGCAACACTCCGACAAGTGTAAACCAAAGGAACCAAACCGCTGTTAGCCTTTGAGGTTTTCCGTTTTCAGATGAAAGAAACTCTGAAGTTGCCTACACGAGGCGTCGTCATGCAAGGCTTAACGGACCATGGACCACAAACTACGGGCGCTGTGCATTTGCGCTCGCGGCTCGCGTGCTATTACAGTACTACTCCATAGAGTAAGCACGTTAATCTGTGTGCATACCGGTGATGAACAGAGCGGACAAGGACTTCGAATGCATCACAAGTCTCGCGAACTTTATTATTGGAGTATGGTTGGTTAGCGTACCTTGTGCCTCCGGAGCCGCTTGTTCTCCTCCTCCAGCTGCGCGATCTTGTTCTCCAGCTCGTTCGTGTACGCCTGCGTTTGTTCCATCGAATCCAAGAGCTCAATCGATCACTGTTCCCTGAGCGTTGGAGCTGGCAAAGCGCCGAGAAAGAAAGCGAAAGCGAGAGACCCACCTGCTTCCGCGCGCGGGACCTCGCCGCCGACTCCCGGTTCTTGATCATCCGCTTCTTGCGCCGCTCGTTGGTCCTCTCCCCCGGGCCGCCGTACGCCGCCG
>LAPY01001191.1:115298-137144 GCA_000970635.1 Eragrostis tef
AGGCGACAGCGCCGCCTGCTTCTGCGGCCTCGTGGCCGGGTACGGCGCGCGCGGGGTACGCGTGGACCCCGCCCGCGCGCTCGCGCTGCCCACCATCTGCCGCGTCGACGCGCCCCCGCCCAAGCTCTGCGCCGCGTTTGGTATGCCCGTCGCCGAGCCGCCCGGCGGCGCCGCCGCGCCGGCGGAGTCAGGTACGGCGTGCTCTCCTGCCCCCTGCGGCCCTGCTCTGCTCCGGTCTGCGTGCTGCGAACGCGTGGTTTATTATACGCTGTTTCGTTGCGTTTTTTTTTTAATGTGGCTGGTGTTTTGTTGTCCTGGCGAGGTTCGAGTAAACAGCCGGTTCGCATAGGAAAATCAGCGCGTCAACGCTGGGCACTGTTTTACATTTGCCTAGATTCTCCTATACTAGTACTAGTTCGAGAAATTATGTCTCTTGTAAAATTCTTTTGTTTCACTCGAATTAGGAACTCTAAATACAGGATAAATCAAAAAAAATGGAGTGGTCTAGCTAACAGGAAATTGTACATCCAAATTTCCTGTGTACATGTAGGCTTCGGTAATGTTGTGTATTTAAAATATTGACGCAGTAGAATAGTTTCATCAACCCGCCTGCTCCTGACAAAATCTCATGGCGCGTTCGCAGGTTCCGACGTACCGGCGACAACCCCGGAGACGGCGGCGGCGAACGGCGGCCCGGCGACGACGCAGCTTCAGGCCTCGAGACATCCGTACCTCCTCCTCTGCTTCGTCCTCTCCGCAACGCTGCTGATGCTGCTGTAACTTCCTGCCCGAGCAGAGTACAATACAGCTCCCCGCGGCGTAGAGGTACCGCACAGTTGTACAAGTGTAAATGTACACACGCGTTCCGCCACCGATTGGAATCAATTCGTCGACGTGCCCATCACATCACGAGCACAGCGGTGGCGATTGATTGACGGGAACGCCCCAGCTCGCAGGCCGCAAAAGCGCAGCGCGCCGGGACGCGTGAAAACGTAAAGGCAGCTCGGCGCTTTGCTGCGTCCCGCCCGCTCCCGCGCGGAGCTGCGGTTTGTGCTTTCGTCGCGTGAGAGCCTACGAGGTTTGTGCTTTCGTCGCTTGAGAGCCTACGAGCGCAGTAGGCGCACCGAGCGGGATGCGTGTGACGGCTTGTTTAGTCCAGACACACACGAGTGGTAGACTGGTAGTACTTCTCTACTTGGTCTGGATCCATGCGTGCCAATTGCCAAAGACAGTGCAGGGCAGGCGGCGCGGCACCGTCGTTGTGACCTGGCCTTTTTGTCCTGGCAGGCCGGTGGGGGCTCGCCGGCTGGTGGATTATCATTGTCGAGACGCCGCTAATGAGCTGGCTTAAAAGATTCGGCAGTCCCCTTTCTATTGAGCTTGATCGATAACTGCTGCTGACCTGCAGGGGCAACAGCGTCTCCACCCTTTATACATATCTAAAAGGAACAAAATAAAAGTTTTTGCAACAGAGTATTGCTACACGGCGTGCGGCGGACATGTTAATTCATTTCGCGACTAGTTACATCGGATTTTTCAGTGGTTGATCCATCCATGCGTAGTCATAGAGACGAGTCCGATCACCTGAATAACTGCCTGCCGCACATGATGATTGACTTTGATAGTATGATTAGCGGCGACATCGAAAATGCAACCATCGATCCCAGCCTCTATATATACATCTAAATATGAATGTTGGAGTATGTGGACACCAAACTTATCAAATCTCCAAAACGATGGGACGCCAGTCAATTAGCAATCTCCTCGTCGGCATAGCGTCGTCGCTGAGCTTCCCCGGTGATAATGCCATCTATATTCCCCATGAAGAACATGATGACGACCATGATGCAGGCCAACCCTCCGATGAGGAGGCCCAGGATCCCGAAGACGCGGAGGAGGAAGCCTAGGGTCGTGGTATGTGAGCTGTAGACGCGCATGAGGAAGATGCAGCCCGCCATAAACGCGCCAACCACGCAGGCCAGGATGAAGCACAAGCACAGGCTGCTATCCTCGTCGGGTACCGGCGTTGCGTTGTCTTGGTCGCCGCCGCCGCCGTCGCCGAGCATCACAGGGTTTTCTGGGTCGTCGTCGGCCATATCTACTGTTTGATTTGCAAGGTCTCTGTACTGCGGCTAGTTTAAAGGCAGGCAATGTATTTAATTTAGTAAGTAGCAAAGGCGCGGCGGCGATGATCGTGTGTGTAATAATTCCGGATCCGAGATACAAACGTAAAGTAACCTAGTCGTTCGGGTACAACTCTCGCAGTCAACGCCTAGTAAATTTTGATCAAAAACGAATTTATTAGATTTATTTCTCATATTTGCTCTTTTTTTTGGGGGGGAATCTTCCCTGACGCACAGGGCAGCGCGTGAGCGTCTGACGCCCACGCGATTCCGCCTCTCTCACTGTGCTTCTTCCTCCTCCCGACGCGGCCCAACCGGCCCACCGCCGCCGGAGCTCGCCGGAGTTCATTCACGCGCCGCCGCCGTCGACGAGCGTGCCGTAGAATCCCTTAGGCCTCCTTTGGATCAAAGGATTTTTATAGAAAAAACATAAAATTCTAATTCCTATAGGAATGGATCCTATAGCACCCTTTGGAATGTATGACTGAGACATAGAAAAAGTGTAGGAAATTTTCTTATGGGAGTAATTTTGTAGGAAATTTGCAGAATTCCTAGCATCCACTCGGAGCTCATTTTTCTTTCCCTTCGCGTAGGATCGAGGCACAACGTGGGCTAATCGCAGAAACAGGTTAGCCAAACTAGTGCTTAGTTCTCGCTTGACGAAGCCGAAGCGCCAAAGGACTTCTGGCCGGTTGGTTAGGAGCTCCAGCGGCATCTCCTCAGGTCTCGAGTTCGATTCCCAGTGGGAGCGAATTTCAAACTGGAGTTAAAAAAATCCCCTCGCCTCTCCTAATTCCCAAAGCATGGTAGAAAACCTGGCCCAGCTGGGCAACGGTACTTTGCCCCGGCCCAGACTCATCTGAGGAACGGGTCCTGTGTAAGGATGAGAGGGGGGTTCAGGGGTTTTCTCGGCCTCTGTGAGAAGGCTTTCTTCTTCTTATATGAATACCGCGGGTGGAGGTCAATCCCTCAGGACCGAGTTATTTTTTTTTTGACGAAGCCGAAGGGCTTAATCCCCGCTGCCCAAAGCCTGTGCAAGCCGTGCCTCCAGGTCTTGCTCCTGACGGCATTGTAGCCATCTGCTCGTGTGTAGATGCTGCTCCAGGCAGCATATCGCAAGCTTGCACTGCATCGCTGTTTTCTTGTACTTGTCGTCGGAGCTCATGCTTGTTATTGTGTTTGTCGCAGGAGCTCATGCGTTTAGCAGATTTTGGGTCAGAGGGCTAGGAGCCTGCCTGGAAGAGTGACAACTGAAGCTCATACACGTATTCAAGTCATCCGTGTACGATAGATTAACTGCGGAAGATTGCATTACTAATTTCAGAACTTGTCTCTAATTTTACTCTACGTTTCCTATGCTCATCCAAAGGACAAAGTTGGAAAATTTCCTGTGTTTTGCAATCCTAAGTTTTGCACTTGCCATCCTATTCTATTCCTGTGTTTTTCCTGTTTCTGTGTTTTTCAATTCCTGTTGTGGGTTTGTACCCCAAGAGTTCATACCGGCTCCTCCGGCTATAGCTACCGGCAGCGAGCCGGAGAATTTAGGGTTGCGACGGCCGGAGAATTTAGAGTGGCGGCGAGCCGGAGAATTTAGGGTGATGGCGAGCCGAAGAATTTAGCGTGGGCGGTGGTTGAGGACGGCGGCGGAGGCGGCAGCAGCGGGAGCGCAAGGTAGAAAATGAAGTTCGTGGGCCGTAGGCGGACAACGCCTCGGCGTTGACGCAGGCGGAGGCGACGTCTGTTGGATCGTTTTGGTCATTTGCCAAACACTGGTAGTAGGTCCAAACTCACTTGTCCCGACGTACAGCCCACACTGTGTGGGCTCAATGCTGTCAGGGCCTTCTGGCGCAGGCCGCTTGTAATGGGCTGGGCATGACTGACACGAGCCGCTTCGTCAAGGCATGACTGTTGGGCTCAGAGGATGTAATCACGGGCCAAGCCGATTAACAACCAGACCAGGTGCAGCTTTCAACATGATGTAACTTTCGAGCTTATATATACTTGGTGCTTCAATGAAGGGCAAAGCTCTCACCCTTTTTCCGGAAAGAAATGGTTATTACTCTGCCGAGCGCCATGCGTCATGCTGCGGCTTCAGCGATCGATGGGAACGGTGCATGAACCGACCGGAACGGCAAGTCCAAAGAAGTTCGTTGAGACAACCTTGATAGAGCAAACCAAACTCCCCCAGATGATCACTTGCTTCGAAACAAGGCAGGTCCTACTCAGCAAAGACGCTCGCCGGGGAGCACGGGATCTGCACTAGATCATCCGCAACGCTTCCCCAAATAAAGCCCGCAGGTTCATCTGAACACTGAACGCAGACAAGCCCCTGCCTGAACGAACACGATTCCGACAGTGAGCTCGGATCCCCACGCAGGAGCGCCCCCCTGAAATCCACTCGGAGTAGTGAAACGAGCCTGCCTCATCGGCGGGGAGCGCGGTGGCGCGCATTGACAAATGGCTGGCTGTCGCTGGCTCGATCAGTCGCCGTGTAACGTGCATCAGACTTGGCAGTTGTTCAGCGAACCTGAACTGCACACTTGGCCTGCCCTGGGCGCTTTGGACAAGACGATGGCAAGCGGCACGTGAAATTTTATCCGAGCAGAGAGTTTATTGGAGCGTGCGCCAGGGAAGATGCCCCTCGATTGCCGGCAGCTCGTCTTGGAGTTACGGCAACAGAGTTTAACTGGGTTGATGCCTCAAGTTTCGGCACATCATCAGTAAAAGAAAATGGTGGTCGCCGCAAAGCGCAGACAATTCGCGATAACCGGACCAGAGACTCACCGGCAGTCTTCTCGTAAACTACAAATCCCTCCAACATCGAGTCTCGATCAAACCAGAGGATCGATCGGATGCATATGTGTCTGACCCTTCATGAACTCGACGGTTCACATAACTGTTGATGCATGCGAGAAGGGAAGGGGCAGTCTTCATTTCGGTGGATCACGAGGCCACGGAAGAAAATACCAAGGCGCATCCTGTCCGTGTGTGCGCAAGCACGGTTAAGTGCACACTGTCTATCTCCATTCGCAATAGCTAGTACTAGCAGCTAAAATCTCACAGATATCCTAGTAATGAACCAATGGATATGGAACACGTCTATTTGGACACTAGTGTACGTACAATAAAAAAGTACAGGTGCATACGAACACGATGTCCCAATCATGCATGGCCGTCGATTGGGAATACAGCTAGCTCCTACGTAGCACTAGTATAGCTTGCAAAATTTCCAGTTGACTTTTCCTGTACTTCTTTATATAGAGTATGTAGATCAAGTCCACTAGATGAGTAGTAGTACATAAACACATGTGTTTGTGACTATGAAATTCATAATGCGAGTATGAATAATGAAAGGATGCAATAATAATATATATGTGTCCTACTTAACAGGTTGTTGATAAGTCTGGTATAGTAGGAAAAGAGAGGAACACCAACAAGTTCCAAGTAGGTCGTGTGCGTGCAGATAAGACAATCTATGTGGCGGCGGTCCCTGATCCCTGAGAAGTTCATGAACCTCAAAGTCACGTACTGCACCTTAGCCACAAGTATTGGATGAAATTATATATAGCACCACACTTAGATATGCCTTCCAGATAGAAAAATCCATGGCCTTCAGTATATCTCTTCAGAATATATTCCTTGTTTACATGTCGAGCAGAATAACCCATCTTGCCCCCGCTTAAACCCCGGCTAAATAGCTGAAGAAACTGGCTTTTCTTCCACCGCAAAAAAAAAAAGAAGAAACTGGCTTTTCTAACTCTCGGAAAATGAAAAGGAAAGTGACATTCCTCCTGTGCACAGACTCGACACCACCACAAAGTTTCAGTCGTGGTCTCGTCCAGTAGAGGAAAGGATCTCAGAGACACAGGAAAAACTCCATGGCCCGCCGCACGCTGCCAGCGCGTGGCCGTGCCTGTGGCGAGATTCCACCGCATATTCTCCCGTCGGCGAAGGGTTGATCGGCCCTGAAGCTGATTTTAGCCCTTGTAAAATCAACGATTAATTGATGGTTCATATTAACGCTGCGCTGCTCCAGAGAGTCTAGAGCAGACGTGTAGAATGGGGACACAAAAGAGACTGTCGTCTTCTACATCGGCGAGACCACGGATCGTGACGTCGTTCTATTGGTAAAACCGTGAACCGACAGCGATCCAGTATTTCCCACGTGAGGATAATGGTGAGAACTTGGCAGTTACGGACAGACGAGCCCTAGGAGTACTAGCCGCCGAGGGCCCGTGACTTCGACGGCGCTCACAAGCTTTTCTGCATTCGTGCCGGTGTGCGTATGGCATCATGTGGTGACCGTCTGCAAATTCTACCGGAGGTGAAAACGATTGAAGGCGTCGTGCACTTAAAAGTTGAGGATTGACGAAGCTTTCTATCTCGGTCACCTGATAAAAGTAGTTTATCTATTTGGTTCCAGAGATGTTACTATCTCATTACAGAAGTTAAAGCTTGGGACGTCAAAGTTGCGGCTGAAAGATATCATCTTCTTATTTGTAGCTGCAGCATACCACCAGCAAGGAGTGAGACTTGAACCATCCAGTAGTGCCATGACATTGCCTAATTCATCGGACAAGAGGGCAGCAGCATAGATTTGCAGCCTCGTATACTTTTGATCAACTGGCACGAGCAGCTTGGCAAGAGGGCAGCGGCATAGATTTGCAGCCTCATATAAACTTCTGATCAAGTGGCAAGAGGGCAGCAGCATAGATTTGCAGCCTCATATACTTTTGATCAACTGGCACGAGCAGATTTGGAGCACGCATAACAAAGGACTGGATGTGATTTATTGAGGGCCACGCGTACAGTGATGTTCGGGGTAAAAACTGAGAGAGAAGATACCAAGTTGCAGGTGTGAATCTTAGGGTTTCAGCTTTGGCATCCGTCCTCGACGAGATGGCTGAGATTATCTATACATTTTTATTTATCCTTCCTTGGCCTAAGAAATACTTCTTTCTTTAACTCTTTTCAAATCAAACTTTCTTATTAGGATCAAAATCATTTTTCGTTTCTTTCCACGGCCTTTTCGTCAATTTTGACACTTAACGGTGTTAAGTGAAGGATAAAAATATTATTTTACCCTTAATATAAAATACGTTTTATTTTTTAAAGACATTATTGAAATGTGACTGTTATTTTACTAGTTGGTTTTTATTTGAAAATCATGTATATTGGTTTAACATCAATCAAATTTGAGCATTACTTTTTCATCCAAATTTCATAAGTGTATGTAGAGGTGACTAAAGTTTATTTTATAACAATGTTAAAATTGACGGAAAGACCATAAAAGAAAACAAAAAATGATTTTGGTCCTAATAAAGAAGTTCGATTTGGAAAGGACTGAGGAAGGAAGCCTCATCAGTTTTGAGCATGGGTTCAGAGGACAGTTATCCACGAGATAAATTGATGCATTCAGCTCCGTGGTATTCTTGTCACTTTCCCATGCAAGTTGGTATCTTATCGGTATTTTGTTAAGATATCCTCTAGGAGTAGAATCTTATTGCAAAGCCTTGAGCAGTGCGGGTGCGGGAGACTCGGGAGAATGGGCCGAAGCCTTCGTATTCTAGATCCATTGGTATGCTCTTCTTCGGAGAAAAATACCACACTAGTCAGAGAAAAATAAACACATACCAATATCATTATAAAAAATATTTCAAAATGTCTTTCACATATATTTTTTAAATCGCCCACCATTAACATTATGAAATAATTTGTCCAAAGTACGTTTCACATGTTTAAAAAAACTACCCATCATTATCACTACCAAAAAATAACCTGAAATGCCTCGATATAAGTTTATAGATTACGCACTAGTCCAGGAAAAAATAAAAATAACAGTGATAGAAATAGATAGCAATTATTAAAAAATAATAAGTTAATAAGGCGTAATAAAATACAATAGTTTATGTAGTAACATATCTCTACTTGTCCATGGAACCACGTTTACAAGGTAGTGAGAGGAACTTCTTGGATTAGTTTTTTTTTTCCTCACCGCCTTGACCTCTTCCCAGCCGTAGGTGGGTCTGCCTGAGCAGCTGATCAGCTCGACGACAGTAACTGCAAGTGCCGTGAGACAAATGGAGGTTCACAGTGGACGCAGAGCCAGAGGATCATATGCTCTCCCCTTCCCTTGGTTTGTAGGTAGAAATACTATTATTCACAATTGACTATATATAAAAACTATTTTTGCTTTATTAGGTCAACTAACATATCATTTCTACTATATAAATCGTAACTATGATTTACAAGATTTTCTGTGCTTTTTTAAATGATGCTACTTTGCTAACGAGAAACTTCTGCATTTCGGCAATTCTCAACATAGGTTTAGCGCCACTACGACAGGAATCAAGGCGATGAGTATGAGTTTTTTTTAAAAAAAGCAAATATATATTACTCATATATTTCTAGTCTTTGTATCGATTCATACATGGATCATCCGCAACACCCCCCAGACGAAAATTCATCTGAACTCTGCACACGCAGCGGAACACGAGTCAGACTTTAGCTTCAGACAGCAAAGGGAATCCCTATGCACGAACACGGAACGCCACTGAGCCAATCGTTTCGAGCCCAGAAATCCACTCGGAGTCCCCGCACGGAAAAAAACGAAGCCTCCGGTCCGCGGGGAGCATCCGCGGGGAGCAGCGCGGCTGCCGATGCCAAGCCGCGAATGACAGTCCCCGGCCGGCGCGCGCGGTTTCACCTTGCCGCTCCGTGTAGCGTGCAGCCAACCGCCTGCCGGCAGTTGTTCAGAGAACCTGCACACTTTGGACAAGATGATGGCAAGCGCCATGTGATTTTTTATCTGGAGCGGCGGATAGCAAGGCAGTTCTTTAGGGATCCGCGATAAGGAAGGTGCCTCCAAATTTCTCTACGAACGAATTTCTCCAGTTTTGTGGAAAATGTGCAGCAATTTTTACCTTGTGACAAGTGGTTAAGGTAATGTGCTTACACTACAAATCATTACTGGTGCCGGCAGCCTACTTGTAAACCAAGGGATGTCGATTAGCGAGCAATTTTTACCATGATCCTGTAACGGTGATTAATATCAGATTCTACCACGTACTACTGACAAGCACTACCTGCTTGATTTGGACATATTTTGACAGATAAAATCAATTCCGTAGACCATATATAAGATGTCCGGAATGTGCAAACAATTCTTTTCATGACCCAAAAAAAGGAAATTCAAACCAATCGTGACCAAAATAAAAATCACCAATACATTTTCACACATGATCGGATAATTCCTCTGAGCAAAAGGGTACTGCTAGCTATGTATCCTGGATATGGGAAAGTGCATAAGAAAGTGACACGAAATGACATTCTTCTGCTGCCGACACCACTTTCAGTGCTCGGCATCACGGTCGTTGTCTCGTTGAGCCGCGGATTGGACCAGAGGCTGGGAGAGCACCAAGCCGCTTGTCACGGTCCTTCGAGTGCGTGTGCGTGGGGCAAAGCCCGTAGGGTCCTTCCCTTACCAAACCTAGGACCATCAGTCCTTTGCCGGCCAGGTTATTAGCATGTGCTTAGCGTGGGACTAATGTTACAGTTGTAGACTGAATAGACGCAGGCTGGAGACTTCGTACATATGCCCTGGTGGTACATAATAGGGAAACTACGCTGCAGGATACCAGTACATGCTTCTTCCAGATAGGTATCAAGTAGGAGTATCGAGTACATGCTTCTTCCAGAAGAGTTGCATAATAAGATCAAGACAACCGAAGCATTCATTGGTGAGGTTAAATTAATTAGTGTTTACATTGATAAGATCAGTGTCCAATAACATTGTTAACAACCTCCATTTTGCAAAGCATGAATTGACAATTCATCTATTCCTCACGTGATGGTAATGGTGAAAAATTGACAGTGACTGAAAGGTAAAGATTAGAGAGCCCACGCGCACTAGCACATAGCTATCCCAGCTGTCATTCGTCGTTTCCACCGTCTCAAGTACCAAACGTGGTAACAATGCTCCGGACGATCGATTGAGCCCATCTCGCGTCTTCTGCCCGCCTTTGTGCGTCATCTGTTGAGCCATCAAAAGAGAAGAGGTGCGCTACAGACTTGACAAAGCTGCTTTGCATCGCAATCACCGGATAAAAATACATTATCTATCCACGTACAGAAGCGGAAGTATCTCCAAAAAGCTACGGTGTCAAAGCGAGCCAAAAATTTTCCCACTCAGGAATCAGGATACACCATCTGAATTTTTTCGCTCTTGTGAACAGAGTTTGGTTCGAAACACTCAAGCAATTCTCGCTGCTGCTGCAGAGTATTGATTCTCTATGCCTTCGCGGCAAACGGCTTAGAGCTCGTTCCATAAAAAATCCGACTCAAACTGAAGCAAACAATTGGAGACAACTGAAAATAGTGAATTCACAATCAAATGGTAAGAGCTTCACCGAAGAGGCGGGGCAGCCTCTACTTCTGGTCAAGTCGCGCAGGCAGTACGGAAACGAGTAGAGTCACATGCCCACATGCTCATTCGTCTTCCCTCCACAAACAAACAAGGAAAACCGGTCAAATACAAATTTTTTTCAAAAGAAAATGATTTCAATTCATCTATGGTGTAGAGAAGAAAAGAGATAAGTATCAAGTAGTCAAAGAGAAACAAATATGTGTTGTGCTCAGATTGGACATTTCTGACCTTTATCTAGATATAGTAGTCGAGAGAACTGACAAATATTGTTGTCTATCCACTTGCTGTGCAGTATACTGGTACACTAAGCTCAACAGTCAAGAATATGATAATGCCCGTACTGACATTTAGTAGCAGTAGAACTGAAATTGAACATATACGGCTGCAAAGTATGGGGTCACAAGGCATTCGGATCCGGTTTTCCTGTCCTTGACCAAGTTGACACAGGACTGAATTCAGTGCTTTTCTAGGTTATCCATCCTATCGCAGATCTTCCACTAGGCCGTGAATGAAGACATCGTTGCCGGTCGTCGTTTTAACATCGGATCCAATCCAATGTTTTTCTGCTGGAGTGTATTCAAGGTAGTACGTTGCTGATCATCAGCAGGCCAGGTACCCGGCCGGCGACCCGGACATTCATGGCTACAGCCAAAGAGATAACGTCCGCAACTGCATTATTGATGGATCGCCTCTCACCTAAAAACCATCGTTACGGAGAGACAACGCTGATGCTGCAAGTACGTTAGCGACGTTTGGACGCACATAAGATAATCACACCAGATCAGCCAAAGCAGAGGACGCTGGCACAGGTTGGCAAGCCGCATACGTGTGCTCTCCGATGCTCCAGGAGCAGTTCAAACTCAGCGAGGTCCAGGACTCCAGCATCACCAGCCAACCCAACCCTGCAGCTGGTTGAAGAAATTCCTGGTTGCATTTGCCCTGGTTTCGAGCTCATCTCCGCACGTACCACGGGCATTTGACCAAAGGGATACTAGCATAATCAGTGGGAGTTCAGGGTCAAATACATATCTTTCCCTCCAGCTAATATCTTTCGAAAAAGAAAGTGGCTCGCCATTGAGGCGTCGACGCATCACGCACGGGTCAGCTTCAGCTCATTAGAGTATGTTGCGACGCGAGCAAATAATGCACGGCATGATAATGCTCCTAAGAAGACGTTTCTGTTGCTGTCGGTGGCCAGTGGCCTGTTCCTTTGTGCAAGTTGACTCCGATTTCTTTGCCTGAGGCATAGCACTGCTAGTTGACGACGCAAATGTTTATACAGGTAAAGTCAACCAATGCATTACCACTGGTTCATGAAATCTCAGCTGCATCTTCTTCAGATCTTTCCAAAAAGCTCTTGAAAATGCTGGCTTTGCACTGTCAACGGAAGCAGTTTGTTTGTTCTGAATTTCAGCAAGGCGCGCTACGTCAGGCTCTGTTCAGAAGGATTTAAGCTCAGCAAAGCACAGCACAGCACAGCCGTTGGATCGTTACCGCTGCGGCGGCGGAATTTTAACCCTTGGCCTTTTCGGTTTTTCACCGCGGACGGCGGCGTGCGAGGTAGTTGGGAACGGCGACGAACTGTTGCGACGACCGAGACAGGCACACATGTTGAGCGCCAGGGAGCACGATGAGCACGTGCGGCGGCTCGGAGTGGCGCGCACGGCGGATGGTGGGGGATCGCTTTTCCCCACGTACGTGTACGGTCCTGATCGGTGTCCGCAGATCCCCCGCCCGCATCGGCGCGGTCGCGTGGGCAGCCTGGCGCTCCTTCGCTGCCTGCGAGATGTGCTCATGTGCAGTGCAGGGTCTGTGTCAAGCAGGCATTGCACGCACAGCTTTGTGATCGGGGTAGTTTTTGGCAAAATTATAGAATCTGATTCGGCGTTGCTTAAAAAAAGATGTAATGTACGTGCTCCACTTTTGTCAGGTACAACAAATCATTTGCGTTGTCAGAGTAGCGGACACGATGCAACGTGTCAAACGGAAACAAAGGGGTTACATGAGGTTCAAATTACCAACACAAATTTCAGGCAGATCGTCCCAGCCAAATATTCTCTCTGCACCGCATTTACTTTACTTCATAAATCCCAGGAAATTTTCCGAAAAGTGTCTTCTGGTCACTTAAGAACTAGTATAAACCAGCACGTATGAACTGGTATAAACCAACCAGGATTAATTTGCAGTTTTTTGCTCACGTTTAATATGGATTACTAACTCAATACAAAACTGCATTAACAAAGTGCAAACGGAGACTACAGGGGGCCCTGGTATATTATGGTAGGTGATGATTGGCGCCACACCGCCGCCAGCTGCAACCCTCTTTGCTGTTTTATCCAAACATGGAAACGTTCTTGGAGTTCAATGAATTTGAGTGAAAGAAATCTCTGTCCTACAGGTGGTACTGGGTCAACCTCAGCAATTTCAATCTGAACCGGAAGCAACTTCGAAGTTTCAAACAGCTAAAATCAGGCAAGAGAACAGGCTGTGTGCTTGCAGGAACAGAGTGCTGTGCTAATGCCGTCTAATCGCATTGAAAGCGCAGAGTTATCCATCCATCTGGACCGATTTGATCAGGTCAGCCTGGTTTGAGATTTCCATACGCGCCCAGCACGATACAAATTCAGCGAGAAAACGAACGGAATCCAGCGACATTGACTCGTTTTCACCTGGGTACGCGTTAACTTTCTGCTTCGGGTGGCCGTGTGGAGTGGAGTCGCAAAAGCCAGCACTGCTAGCGTCCAAAGCGTGTGTGAGGTTGTCGTGCGTGTAAAGCCACACTGCCCCAAGGGTCTGTAGGCCCCATCGGCAGCACACGTGGCCCCAGCCCATAAGGCAGCACGTGGTCGTGCTTTCAGGATTGGGGAGGCGGCGGCGGCGACGGATTTCGGGACCGTCGAAGTTAACCAGATTTGATGAAAAAAATGTCTGCCTGGTTTTCTGACTTTTGCATGTCAATTTTGCCCCCATGCTGAACTGAGGTAGAGGGCAGGTTCTGTTTTTTGCTTTGTGGAAGCAAAGGCTAACACATTACTGTATTTTGTAGGAACATAATTTTGCATAAAATAAAATTGAATTTTTTATGTTGAAACAAAAACAAAATGAAACCACTTCTTTAGAGATGAAACAAACCTATGTTATGAGGGTCAAACGATCTCATATTTGTTTTTGAATCATTATGAGGCTCCACATACAAACGATGTTCCGTACTTGTTAGCAGTACGAGATGTAGAAAATTCTTCAAAAGTGTCAACAAAATATAAATTTTGTTCTCTCCTTGTTGATGAATCCCCGGTGACAAAGAGAGTTAGTATATTGGTATGCCAAACTTTTCTCCCTTAACTTTGTTGATTTGAAGCAAACTTAACTAAAACAATTAAGTTGTTCATGCTCTATCCAAGGTACAATTATCAATAGAGGATAAATTTAGGTAGAAGATGCCATATAAACATTTTATTTGTTTTTCTTCTTATTCCGCGAGAAAAACAAAAACCAATCTTGTTAGTCATAAAAGAAATTATCAGTCTTCCCATTGTACATTGCTTGAATGAAACATATCAACCGTTGGTGACAGAATGTGGGTTCTTACTTGTAAAATTGTCTGCCCCATTGTAAATAAAATTATTGTAAGGAAACAAAAAGTTGAAAGAACATTGCAATGCATTAAGATCTTGAATCTAATTATAGAATTTATCCACTACTAGTATTTATATACACAAGTACGTGTGACCTGGGAAACTTATGTCGTGCGTGTAAAGCCACACTGCCCCAAGGGTCTGTAGGCCCCATCGGCAGCACACGTGGCCCCAGCCCATAAGGCAGCACGTGGTCGTGCTTTCAGGATTGGGGAGGCGGCGGCGGCGACGGATTTCGGGACCGTCGAAGTTAACCAGATTTGATGAAAAAAATGTCTGCCTGGTTTTCTGACTTTTGCATGTCAATTTTGCCCCCATGCTGAACTGAGGTAGAGGGCAGGTTCTGTTTTTTGCTTTGTGGAAGCAAAGGCTAACACATTACTGTATTTTGTAGGAACATAATTTTGCATAAAATAAAATTGAATTTTTTATGTTGAAACAAAAACAAAATGAAACCACTTCTTTAGAGATGAAACAAACCTATGTTATGAGGGTCAAACGATCTCATATTTGTTTTTGAATCATTATGAGGCTCCACATACAAACGATGTTCCGTACTTGTTAGCAGTACGAGATGTAGAAAATTCTTCAAAAGTGTCAACAAAATATAAATTTTGTTCTCTCCTTGTTGATGAATCCCCGGTGACAAAGAGAGTTAGTATATTGGTATGCCAAACTTTTCTCCCTTAACTTTGTTGATTTGAAGCAAACTTAACTAAAACAATTAAGTTGTTCATGCTCTATCCAAGGTACAATTATCAATAGAGGATAAATTTAGGTAGAAGATGCCATATAAACATTTTATTTGTTTTTCTTCTTATTCCGCGAGAAAAACAAAAACCAATCTTGTTAGTCATAAAAGAAATTATCAGTCTTCCCATTGTACATTGCTTGAATGAAACATATCAACCGTTGGTGACAGAATGTGGGTTCTTACTTGTAAAATTGTCTGCCCCATTGTAAATAAAATTATTGTAAGGAAACAAAAAGTTGAAAGAACATTGCAATGCATTAAGATCTTGAATCTAATTATAGAATTTATCCACTACTAGTATTTATATACACAAGTACGTGTGACCTGGGAAACTTATGTCTCGAACGATTTAGAGCAAAATGTGATATCATGTTATCAGAGTGTGGAAACACCAGCGAATTGGGGTATGCATGACTAACCTTCAACAATGACGAGTCTAGGGTCCAGGATGGGGGTGGGCCGGTTTCTATTTGGGCTCATGAGGGTGGGCCACAGAAAGAAAAAACCAAAGGAGCAAAAGGAAAAAACATTGCTACAGTACTAGAAAAGCTTACTGGGCTGGATCTGGGGGTGCCCCGCGGCTAGAACCACCCCCTGCCCTTCAAGATAGATTTGTGGAAGCGAACAATTATAATGGTGCATATGAAATGCAAATATGAACACAAGGATTTAATTCAGCATCGAGCCGCCCCAAGAATAATAGTTGCAAGTCCTGTTTGTCTGAATTCTTAAGTATCTTTGCGTACAAGAGTGTTCTTTCTTATCTAAAGGCTAGGGCCTCTCGTTTTATAGACTAAAGAGACCCACCCGCAACATTGGGCCAGCATGTAGTAGCATTAAATGCTCATCGATACTGTAGCGTAACTTTCGTGCACATGTGGCCTGTTGCATGTCTGGTGTGCCCTCCCATTGGAGAAGAGTATGGCAGACGAGATGTGACCAGCCAAAAGCAGTTGGGTCTACTCTCCTCCCGTCACATAAAGAGTAATGGCGATGCATTACATGTCTTTCCTGCACACATCGTCAAGAGGCGCATGTCGTTCTGTCAGGACCCGCCCTGTCGAGGGGCCTCCATTGGCTTGCAGCGAGGCGCGCCTCGTCAGAGCCGTGTGACGTAGAGCTAGAGTCATGATGGCGCATCCTTGGGAACCAGCCAAATCCTAGGAGCATATCTAAGGTGCAGCCCCCCTCCACCGAGTTTGCCACGTGGTCCTCTATGGTGGGCCAAAAAAGAGCGAGGCAACCACGAGGCAGGGCTCGAATACGCCCTCCTCTTGAGTTTGCCACATGTCTCTTTCTCATTCACCCGCGGTCAAGCATGAGGTCTCTCATGCGTAGACATTCCTCCCACCAAGATTGGTTGGTCCTCAGGGGACTTGAGCCACCACCCCACGTCCATCGTCTTTGAGAGGCTGCCTTTTATCATCCAACCATTTGTGACAGTTAATGGGAACCCTGCTTTCCATTACACCGACAACTTTGTTTCTTACCACACGAACTAATTCAAATTATCCCTAAATGCATGACATTGTCAAAACTTATAATGTGTGCCTATTAAACTATTGTATTGTGTTTTCCTCTATAATGGGTTAATTACTATTGACCGTGCTACACAAATATGTTACGTGAGGTAGAGAGTGCATAAGGTCAGTTATTATCCGCGAGATTATTGGATTAAATATCTTACAATTAATAGTTGATATGAATTGACCACTTGCATTGGGTACTAATGAACATCCTCTATTAAATAATTGTATTGAATACTCTTCTTAGAAGTAATATTAACAAGAATATTTAATTCAATTTGTATGAAATGTTTGTGCACAGATGATCTATTGGATGGAAAGTGCACATGATATTTTGCGTACTCCGTAGGATACCTTGAGTGGGTCATAAATGATGTGACTACATCTTTGATGGCTAAACTATTTCCCAAATTATTGAAGCGATATCCATGATATACAACCCAAAAAATCCTCATATCTTACGTAGCAACAGACAACCAAATTAATCTAAAACCAATGTGAAATCATCAAAACCTATGTGTATTAAAGCACTTATGGAATTCTCTGTAGAAACGACCAACTACTAGCTATGAAGTTCACTTCTACAAACAAGTGCATTCAATTGGCATCAAACATTGTGCACAACTGATCATCCACATAAACTGATGGGATAATCAACTTGTCTGAAACATATAACATACAACTACTTCTTTGATGACTAAACGGCTTTCAAAATTATTGAAGCTATATCCGCCACCTTCTTCCCATAAAAACTCAGATCGATCTTGCATATCTACAAAGAACCATATTAAGGAAGGTCCATAGTGAAAAAAATGCAGTCAAACTTCTGTCTACATATTGAAGTACTTATTGAATTCTCTTGTAGAAACGACACTAATTGGGAACTTGATTTCTACCAACAAGTACATCGAACCACATCAGACACCAGTGCACAACTGATCCATTACATAGCCAATGGGATAATCAATTTATATATGAGGGGCACAATTGATATATTGCATAAGGTGAAAAATGTATAAACACTCGGTACCATATGCACCCTCTAGGACACCTTTTTAATATATAACATGTGATTACATATTTTATTGCTAAACCTCTTTCAAAATCATTGAAGCTATATCCATGACCTACTACCCAGAAAACCCTTAGATCTTGCATAGCCACAAGCAACCATATTAAGTAAAAGTAAATATGAAATAATGCAGTCAAAACTTGCGTCTACATATTAAGGTACTTGTTGAACTCTCTTGTGGCAATGGTACCACTAGCTGTGAAGTTGACTTCTACCAACAAGGGCATTCAAATGCATGAGACATTGATGCACAACTGATTCATCACATAAGCCGATGTGATAATAAATTCGTATCAGAGATGCTCAATTGATCGATTGCATAAGGTGAAAACTGCAGTTGATATGAATTGACCACTTGCATTGGGTACTAATGAACATCCTCTATTAAATAATTGTATTGAATACTCTTCTTAGAAGTAATATTAACAAGAATATTTAATTCAATTTGTATGAAATGTTTGTGCACAGATGATCTATTGGATGGAAAGTGCACATGATATTTTGCGTACTCCGTAGGATACCTTGAGTGGGTCATAAATGATGTGACTACATCTTTGATGGCTAAACTATTTCCCAAATTATTGAAGCGATATCCATGATATACAACCCAAAAAATCCTCATATCTTACGTAGCAACAGACAACCAAATTAATCTAAAACCAATGTGAAATCATCAAAACCTATGTGTATTAAAGCACTTATGGAATTCTCTGTAGAAACGACCAACTACTAGCTATGAAGTTCACTTCTACAAACAAGTGCATTCAATTGGCATCAAACATTGTGCACAACTGATCATCCACATAAACTGATGGGATAATCAACTTGTCTGAAACATATAACATACAACTACTTCTTTGATGACTAAACGGCTTTCAAAATTATTGAAGCTATATCCGCCACCTTCTTCCCATAAAAACTCAGATCGATCTTGCATATCTACAAAGAACCATATTAAGGAAGGTCCATAGTGAAAAAAATGCAGTCAAACTTCTGTCTACATATTGAAGTACTTATTGAATTCTCTTGTAGAAACGACACTAATTGGGAACTTGATTTCTACCAACAAGTACATCGAACCACATCAGACACCAGTGCACAACTGATCCATTACATAGCCAATGGGATAATCAATTTATATATGAGGGGCACAATTGATATATTGCATAAGGTGAAAAATGTATAAACACTCGGTACCATATGCACCCTCTAGGACACCTTTTTAATATATAACATGTGATTACATATTTTATTGCTAAACCTCTTTCAAAATCATTGAAGCTATATCCATGACCTACTACCCAGAAAACCCTTAGATCTTGCATAGCCACAAGCAACCATATTAAGTAAAAGTAAATATGAAATAATGCAGTCAAAACTTGCGTCTACATATTAAGGTACTTGTTGAACTCTCTTGTGGCAATGGTACCACTAGCTGTGAAGTTGACTTCTACCAACAAGGGCATTCAAATGCATGAGACATTGATGCACAACTGATTCATCACATAAGCCGATGTGATAATAAATTCGTATCAGAGATGCTCAATTGATCGATTGCATAAGGTGAAAACTGCATAAATACTCGCATATCCTATAGGACACCTTGTCTAGAACAGTACGATTACATCTTTAATTGCTAAACTGATTTCAAAATCAATGAAGCTAAATCCATGACCGACTGCCTGAAAAACCTCAAATCTTGCAGAACCACAAAACAAGCAAAAAGACATTGTGAGATAATGTAGTCAAAAGTGACGTGTGCGTATTAAAGTACTATATTGAATTCTCTTTTTAGAAACAGCCAACTACTAACCATGCAGTGGACTTTTGTAAATAAGTGCATTCATTTCATATCAAACATTAGTGTACAACTCACTTCGGTAAAATCTAGTGAGATAATAATTGACCAAAGTGATATTCATCTTTTTCAAGATTTGTTTTGAGACCACATAGGATAGTTTGAGTACATGTAACCATTTAATTTAGCTGGTTTCAAATTCTTGAAAGCTGTCTAATCTTATCGTTGATGTAGGGAGAAGAACCATGTAAGGCAAAGCCATCTAGAGGCCTAACCGCGGAGGGCAGAAGGGTAACTTTTCCACGCCCCGTTAGCCTCCGCTGTCCTTCGTTAGCGCTCTGTCCGTAGCTCTACGCGCTCTCCGATCCTCGGACCCCGCCACGCCCACGCCAGGACGCCGCCGACGGGGCCCCGCATGCCACCGCCTGACGCCACCAGCCAACTACACATTCCCTTTCACCACAATCGCTAGCACTTTTTCCCTCGTGCGCCGGTGCTCCCGCGCGGTGAAAACGTCATCGCGCCGGTGATTAAAAGCGAGATTAGCAAAAGATTTTTCTTTACCGCCGCACAGCGTTCGCAGTGGCAGTTCGTGGGGGGAGGGCGTGATTAGCTTAAGAGGGTGTTATAAAAGAAACGCTGTCGCTGTTGTGGGCAAGCACCACCCGCACCCACTTGCTTAGTAGTACCATTATACTTTGCGCCCGAGGAAGGCCCCGGCCCGTTCTTATCTCCACTCGTGCCTCCGCTCACCCTTTCTTTCTCCTCCCTCCCTCCCCTCTCCCTCCCTCCCTCTCGCTTCTCCCAGGTCCTGGCAAAGCTGATGCAGCAGAAAAAATAGCAAGTGGGAGATAGCCAAAGAGGTGTGTTCTTGTTCACCCGCCCTTCCTTCCCTTCTCTGAGCGTGTGCTCGTGCTTCGTATGGCTAGCCTGTACTTCTTTTGCTCCTTTGTTGATCATTTCGTTTTCTTCGCCTTTTCTTTGTGTTGTTTGTGGGTGGTACGGTGATGATCTGATAGGCTTGTGATTTCTTTCAGTGAGATCTTTTTGTTCTAGATTTTTTTCTTTTAGGATCCTGCAGCTTTCTGCAGTGGTCAAGTCCTGTTTGAGTTCTCTGTTTGATCCTTCGTTGCTAAGAAAGGTGTGGCTGAATCCATGGCAGAGTTCCAAGGTTGCATCCGTGGATGTTGTAGCGTGGTGGAATCCAAAAACCTGCGTCTCTTTGTTTTTTTGTTTTGTTTTGTTTCGGATCTCAATACTTGTTCTCCTGGTCAAAGGCTGCAAGGTTGTGGCTGAGGTTTGTTCTAGGAAATGCATAGAAGATGGGTATGAATGGAACGTCTTGTTCTGAATCCTGCCCCTCTCTGCTTCATCTCTGGAGATGGAAAATTCAACTATTTTTTGCCATGCATTTAAGCCATTTCCGTCTCTTAGTTTCCTTCTTTTAGGTGGCTTTGATTCCTTTTCTTAAGCACATGGGTAGTACATATTATTGTTTCCAACTGTCCATACCTGTTTGGCTGGGTAAAATTAATGGATCACAAACAAATGATTTTCTTTTCTGAAAAGCCTTCCTCCTCTGCTTTTTGATTATTTCTTCTTTTCCTTTCGCTTGTGAATTTTTGATTGATCAGAGCTTTGCTTTCCTACGTTTCAACATATTTTGTGATAAAAGAGAAAACGATGGAAACTTTACATACTCCTTTCTATGCTTGATTGAATTCCTTGCTTACCGTTCTTCCATTAGTAGGTTTATTTATGTTTTCTATGTTTGATTGAATTCCCTGCTTACTGTTCTTCGATTAGTAGGTTTATGATGATGCATCTTTTTCCTTCATGCGTAAGTGAGTCAAAATTAGAAACATGATTAGGGGAGAAGTGTCTATGTATGGTTTGATCAGATCAAGGCCTAGTTTCGTTTCATCAAACACATGCTAACTCCGGCGTCCTGGCTGTTGCTCGAATAGGCAAGCTTACTTTTTATGCCACATGATTGTCTTGTAGCTGTGTAGATCTATGGTGTCAAGGCAACAGGCCCTGTGTTTAATTGTGCTTATTTGCTAATCGTGTAATTACCTTATTAAGAGGCCGCAATAAGCTTCACTCAACTATATTAATTACCTTTTTAACACGTAATCTTGTAGCATATGTTACCAACTTAAGAGGTAACGCTAAATGTTTTGCACTTAATTTACTGATAGTAACATGGCAGTCCTCCTCTTGAAGATTAGCAATTGACATGTTGATTGTTGCTTCTGTGCAGGTGAATACTAAAACAAGAGAAGTAGCACTACGACAAGTCTGTCTTACCTGTGGCTGAGTGAATTTTGCCTGTGTGCTGCGTTTGTGATCGACTCGCGATGATGGCAGGTGGACTGATGATGGATCAGAGCATGGTGTACACCGGCGTCCACAACTTCGTGGATCTCCTGCAGCAGAACGGCGGCGACAAGAACCTCGGCTTCGGGCAGTTGATGACCCAGACGTCCTCCGGCGACCAGTGCGTGATGGGC
>LAPY01001192.1:530-14511 GCA_000970635.1 Eragrostis tef
GTGATCTGTGCAGGCCATTGGCGGCGATGATGGGATCGCCCCTGTCCGTCGTTCCGAGGCTGACGGCCCACTCGGCGGTGAGCGTGCGGGCATGCTGTGAGCTCTCCCAGGGTACCCTCTTCTGCCGCACTTGTCAGGATCGCTAGCAAGTTAGTGGTCATGAATCATGATATGTCAATTCCATCATCTTATGATATTGTGTTGCATCAAACATTCCCCCTTTTCTTTTCATCTTAGATGTATGATATCTGTGTACTTTCAACCGTAAATGTATGATGGTCCGACAAATTGGATTTGGTGGTTTGCTATCTTGGAGCACTATATATTTCGTTTTTGTTGCTGGGTCATTAGTCTATTTCAAGACTTTTGCAGAGTAATTCGTTTTGAAAGAGGTCTTGCATCATAGTTTGGATATATGCTTAGGTATTGGTATGTATTTTTACTTGATAATTGACTGGTAGAAGTTGTCCATGATTATAATGAGAACTTTATCTCTAGGGTCACTATGGGTTTAACTTCTTCCCTGGTGTATTCATTCGATGCAAATGCTTTTGTGCATGAGACGTGTGTGTAGGTGACTGGAAGTCGATTGTTGTCAATTGTTACTACCCATTAAATCATTAGGCCAGAGCCAGTTAATCCGAAGCACTTTTATGGCATCATGGCATTTATGAAATTGGAAGTGTTTCTGCAGGACACAAATAGGACATTTTTCTTGCGCTACAGCTCTAAATGTGATTGCTAGAATCATGTTTGCGTTCCATTTTCTAATCAAGTCGCTTTGTTGGATGCTGCAGACAGTCACTTTATTGCAGTAGTATAAGAAATGCTTATTGTTTCATAACCCTCAGGATAATATCATCTGCCCTGTCCGTTTTCAAGCAGATTTCGTGGGATTTGTCCTGTGACGCTTCCTTTGTTCTTTTTTGTTTGTGTAAAGTTTTGTAATGACTAATAGGACTCAAAATTGGGATTTGATAGGACAAAATGGGAAAGATGGTTGATGAAGAAACCAGTCAGAATGATTTTTATGCCATTCCGTAACATGATGTAGGTCCCCTTATTTCCCTCTGTGTTGTCTCTGTTTTAGGAAGTTTGGATTTAGTTAGCATGATATGCGAGTTTAAAGAGTGTTTATTTTAGTTTACTTTCTTGGCCCCCCGCTTTTACATTGTCTATGCTTCTGAAAGTGTATCTGAACTGTAAGGAAGCTTTCCTATGAAACATGTTTTCTCACCTTCTTAAAGTGTATCTGAATTGTAAGGAAGCAGTGTCTAACTGCAATTTGTTTGAAATATATTTGATTTTTTTTGTTTTTGTTTCAGTTATAGCTTCCCAAAACATGTTGAACAAATCTGTATGTAGTTATAACTCGAAATCAACTTCATTGTTTTAGTTTGCAGTACATTTTGCTGTACATTCCCTAGTCAAATTGATTTGTGTAAAAATTCATACTAAAGTACTGCGGCAGATGCATAATGTATAATTAAGAATTATGGAAAATGTTTCTTCTATCACATGTTCTCACAGAAGGCTCGCTATATTTCTGTGTGTCCATGTTTTTGTGTTATTCTTACCTTTTTCCTAGGTAGTTGTATAAAACAAAACTCTATGTGAACTTTGACTCCAGTTACCTTAATTCTCATATGCTGCACTAATGATTTCTCCACACGCGTTAGGTCACTGTAAATTAGTTTTGCTATAATATTTGAGAAGTTATGTTTGTTTGAATCTATTAGGAAATGGAGATGATGCATGATGCTTGGAAAACAGTTTTAAAGTATGAAAAGGTGCTGATACTAAAACAAAATGTTTTTGTTTATTGCTTTGGTAATCTTATCCCATCGGTCATCCATCTAAGTTTAATGAAGGGAGATGACAGACTGCATAAAATTGGTCGGAACAATGAAAATCGTCGCTTTCGGCTTTTCAAAGGATCCATTAATGTGGCATTGTTTGAAAGTTTTCTGCTGTGTTAAAACTGAAGATAACTCTGAATTTTGAAAATTTAGCAATATTTATGTCTTCACTCTTGTTACATGGGGAATCACTCTTCTGCCACTGAATATAGTTCTATTATAAATTGTTATTACTAATATCAGAACCGTCTTCGTTCCACTGTTTTATATTTGTTGTCCTAGACATGTGCCCTTCTCCCTTCTCGGTAGTGTTATACTACAGATTGAGATTGGGGACTACACTGGCTGTACTAAACATATCATGTTCTTTTTAATTAAAATAACACGCTCCTCAAACTGACTTTCATAAAAGAAAATAACACATTCTGGTGTGTTGTCATCATATCTTGTTTTCTTGCTTCTGCATCTGATTTGATTCTGTACAAATTTCATTTCCAACCCACATAATAGGTGTACTTATTTTGCAGGTACTTGATTTGCATTGTCATCGCCCTTCAATGCAAGAATACAATTTTTTAGAGGTTGCATCTTTTGGAAGCTCTTCCGGGTTGAGTCCCCTTTTTCCTGCACTTCGCCGTGTTAAGAAACACACTGGTACTGATTCATGTGTTTTCTTGACAAACAGACACTATAACCTCCAACTTTTATAAGAATAATAATATTCACATAATCAGCTACTTATTGTTGCACTGTGATCCTGTGGTTGTACCATTTCTCGGTTCTATGAGAATAGTTTCTTGTATTGCTTTCATGATGCTCACGCCCATATGGGCTCACACGAATTTAATTTTTGATGGTGTGCCATGAATTACTGCATGCTCGTGGATCTTTATTGATGCTCTGATCATAATTTTGGTATGAGAATCATAATCCGACTGTTGAATTGTAACAAGTATGTGGAGGAAACGCAGCCATCATTGGCAGCACGAGTTCTTGAACAAACTGTGCCCTATGCATCAGGTAAAGTTCAGTTAACTGTTCGCATAGCAGCACATTGCGATAGACCATTAGGACATACAAACATGCAGCGACGACAAAAGAGAGTTGCTTCTAAGAAGTTCGTACAGATTTTGTACACCTGATGGACTAGGAATAGAGAACTTGCTGCGACATCTCAGTTGCCCCAGAGGCACAGATGAAATCAGTTGGCACGAAGCGGGAGTCTAGAACTCAGCGCAGCAGGACGAAGCGGCCGCGCACCTTGCGCATGACGTGCACGGTCATCGTCGGCCGGCGCGCACCCTGCATCACCTCGAAGAGGCAGACGTCATGTTCGAGGAGGCCGTTGTCCTCGACGAAGCTGCACCAGCCGCGGCCGCAGAGGCCACGGCTGAACTTGTTGCAGTTGTAGCTGACGTGCCACGTCCCCCGGCTGCTGGCTCTCTGAAGGATGATCTCCCTGCGGAGAGTTCCCATGTACTTGGTCGCAAATTCTGAAGAAACGGCCTGCAGGAAACAGAGCAAAAGGTCCTGGTTTAGGCCCATTCGGAATATAATAAGAGTACTGCCAACAAATCATCGATGTACAGGTTTGCACAAGCAATAATGTCACTTACCACTAGACCGCGTTTTTTGCCACGGACATGACCTGGATGCATCACTTGCACAAAGACCGGGTTCCTCGGCTGGACTGGGACACGAATGCTTGAGATCTCCTCCTTCTCTTCCAGGGTCAGATGGTACTCCATCACTGGACCGTTCTTGCAGAAGTAGTACCCAGTCTTGGCAGGCGCGGCATCCTCATCTAGCTCAGTATCGTCTTCACCATCTTTAACTTCACATTGTGCTTGTTCTGCAGGTACATGCTTCTACCAATGTTAGCAAAATTTCCATGTCAAAGTCACAGTGAGTAATAAAAATTAGGCCCATTCAGATGCTGTATCACCTACCTATAACATCGGACAGATTGCGTTTGCTTCCTTTGGGGATGTTCCTGCTGGTGTTCTTGTGAAATGCCGCTTCCAGCGGAGCATTGCCATCATCATCGTCGCTTGGTAGTGACTGTGGTGTGCAGGTTTTACCTTTGTTGAATCTGTGGCAGCCATGACGCCCTCCTTCAATACTTGCAGGACCCTCGATTCTTTCATACACATGATTGTTGGCGAAATGGGGCGACGTTTTCTCACAGCCACTTGAATCAAAGATCAGGACATCAAAGGAGGACACTCCAGCGTATTTGAAGACCAGGTAATCTCCTTCCTCTAAGCTGTGTGCACCAACAAAGTCTTTCCAGCCTGATCGGAAGACTATTTCGTCAGCATCACCGCCAACACTAATGTTCCATATTTTATGACCAGCAGACTTCAAGGTGACGACTTCAGCGATGTGCCCATTGAAATTGTTTGCAAACCTTGTAGGTATGCTCTACAGCAACAAAAAAAAATTTGTGAGACATAATTGTTCTTTCGTTTCCCTCGGTATATGTTAATGTTGTTTGCCCATTCGGAATATAATAAGAGTACTGCCAACAAATCATCGATGTACAGGTTTGCACAAGCAATAATGTCACTTACCACTAGACCGCGTTTTTTGCCACGGACATGACCTGGATGCATCACTTGCACAAAGACCGGGTTCCTCGGCTGGACTGGGACACGAATGCTTGAGATCTCCTCCTTCTCTTCCAGGGTCAGATGGTACTCCATCACTGGACCGTTCTTGCAGAAGTAGTACCCAGTCTTGGCAGGCGCGGCATCCTCATCTAGCTCAGTATCGTCTTCACCATCTTTAACTTCACATTGTGCTTGTTCTGCAGGTACATGCTTCTACCAATGTTAGCAAAATTTCCATGTCAAAGTCACAGTGAGTAATAAAAATTAGGCCCATTCAGATGCTGTATCACCTACCTATAACATCGGACAGATTGCGTTTGCTTCCTTTGGGGATGTTCCTGCTGGTGTTCTTGTGAAATGCCGCTTCCAGCGGAGCATTGCCATCATCATCGTCGCTTGGTAGTGACTGTGGTGTGCAGGTTTTACCTTTGTTGAATCTGTGGCAGCCATGACGCCCTCCTTCAATACTTGCAGGACCCTCGATTCTTTCATACACATGATTGTTGGCGAAATGGGGCGACGTTTTCTCACAGCCACTTGAATCAAAGATCAGGACATCAAAGGAGGACACTCCAGCGTATTTGAAGACCAGGTAATCTCCTTCCTCTAAGCTGTGTGCACCAACAAAGTCTTTCCAGCCTGATCGGAAGACTATTTCGTCAGCATCACCGCCAACACTAATGTTCCATATTTTATGACCAGCAGACTTCAAGGTGACGACTTCAGCGATGTGCCCATTGAAATTGTTTGCAAACCTTGTAGGTATGCTCTACAGCAACAAAAAAAAATTTGTGAGACATAATTGTTCTTTCGTTTCCCTCGGTATATGTTAATGTTGTTTATAAAACCAGTCCTGCTTAGATTTAGTACATGCATGCAACTTTAAGCGTGTAAAGTGTGAAAAAATTGCATTTAGTGTTCTGTACTTTGAGTCTGCAGATAGACAAATATTCCAATGCATATCAACATGCACAGTAATCACAAACTTCATCTCTAGCTCCTTTTGCAAGCATTTGTCCAGAAATTAACGTTTGTTGTTCTCAAGCTAGTTGATTCTTGTAATAAACGCCGAAATGAAGAAGAAGAAGATCGGAGAAATTGGAAGCCTAAGATGGTTTCTCACAATGCTTTGGGCGAAGTCTCCGGCCATGACCTTGAAGAAGTGCTTCTCCTCATCGGCCATATGGCTCCAGTAGCAATGCTCTTGCCACTCCATGCAAACACTGCAGTTCTTTCCCGAGTTCTGCATGCTCTGTAGATCCGGAAGGTAAAAAGAAATTAGGGGCAGATCACAAAAGAAAAACAGACAACTGCAGAGTGAAAATGGGGAAGCTCAGAGACTCCAGTCTCCCCGAGGCGTCCAGATAGCGTTCCGATACTTCCTATGGATACTTGTGAGGTCGGACCATGGAAAATATAGATAAGCTAACCTGCTGGTAGCAGCAAGACCGACCAAACACTGTAGTAAGTCATATCTATAATCATACCTTTTAAACAGGCACCTGGATGCATGGCGGTCGGAGACACTTCAAGAAACTGGTAACAGTCATAGAGCAGAAAGGAGAAACAAAACAGGAGAGGAGAGAAAATGCTTGTTATCTAAATTTGTGCTTCATGTGCAACAATCTTCAGTTTGCTGATCGGAGGCTGAAATATCGTTGGATACATACGGAATTTGGTAAGCTCATTCTACACTTACTCTAGTTCAGTCAGCGGGGTTTGAGGACTTGATTAGTGAACCAATAGATTTTAGGGGAGTTTGACAATTCATTACAGCATATTCAACAGTGAGAAGTTTTGTAGAAGAACAATTTGGATACTGAAATAGTGTCAGATTAAGTCGAAATAATATTGATAGTATATAAAGGACTCGTAGAGCTACTTAATTTTGACTCAAGAGTGTCAAATATTACCAATAAAAAAAAGATCAACTGATTCATCATTCACATGCACATTATAGAAAGATTACGAGTCAAACAAAAGCTAAGAGTGTCAAATATTGAAAAACTGATTGGAGGGAATAGTTCTTTATATAAAACGAAGGTCAAAACTGAAAAAGTGTCCAGCACGTTTTTCTTTTTTTTAAAAAAAATGTGTACGTCTTGGATTGGAGTCAGTATTTATATGTAACACTTAACAAAACGATAATATTGTGTAAATACGTCATTATATAAACCTGTACTAAGATGTCTTATAGGCTGCACCTGTAGTTTTTTTTCTCAACGATTAAATTTAATTATGTAGATCCTAGTCTCTTGAAAACAAATAGTGAGCAGCAGGTGCCGTCACTATTTAAGGTGAAATTGGGATGGAATTATAACAGTTTTACCAGGAATCTATACAAAAAATGTCTGTTAATTTCGTAATGACTCTGAAACAAGAGCTCATTTCATTAGTCTTATGGTCGAACAAGTCTATAATGTGCATCTGAATCTAACTTTGAGTCTAAGTGCTACGTTTACTTGGATTGTCTATGTATTTTAACGGTCCAAATTGGATCAATAAAGTTAATAATGTCAAATATTAAAAAAGAGAATAAGTGGATTTTTCACACGTACGACTGAAATATATAATTTTGCTAAAATTACTAGTTTAAGTGGTTCCAAATGTCCGGACATCACGTTGTTGACCGTGTCATAGTTTTGTACAGACTAGAAGTGACATTTGCCAACAATGGTGAATTGGTGACAAGTGTCGACAATGCATGAAAGAAGTTCTGCAGAAAGCGGTGTGTTTTGTCACTTTTGTGTGTTGTTTAGGAGAAGCAACGATCTGTATTTTCCTTTCCCTTGTCCCCAAAAACTTGGCATTGGAACTGCAAAAAGCAGCACGCATGGTATCCGATGTACACACTGTACATGAAACAAAAATCTCGTGGATGCACCAGAACTGGTAATGTGCATCTTCCTGATTTGTATGTTTTTAAGGTTTTTTTTTAAAAAAATATTCATTGTCCCAAACTACAATAATTGATTGACTGGTAGGAAACGCACAAATGAAAGGAGTTGCAACGGGATTACGGGACCATATAAAAAATGACAGGCTTCCAGGATTAGTGACAGAAGAAAGAAACAAAGGTTTTCTTATTGGCAAGAGCAACCCTTGATTTTTCTTTCAAAAGAGTATTCCTTTATTTGTGATACAAAGTTGTATTGTTAGATTCTTTTAACCAAATATACTTCGTAATAACAATACAAAAAAGAGCAAATATGGCATCTTAAGTGTTAATAGATAACTTTGTCATGTAAGAATTCATTTGCTTCGCTACAAATTAAATTCTATGCGATACTATTAAACTGAGAGCCTTAATAATTCCCATTTATTTAAACTAAAGAGAGATGACAAGACTACGGACTTCTGGAGAGGATAAATCAGAGTTCAAATGAACTTTATACTGGTTCGATGATAGCATTCTCATGACCACACCGTATAAAATGAAGGACGAAAATAAGTCACAACAACTCACAGTAATACATGCAAAACGAAGCAGACGGACGGTTGATAAAACATATACATTACAGATAGCGCATCGCAGCGCAAGCTTGACGCTTATTTATCAAACAGGCAAGATCGAACAGCCGAAGGGGATTACAGCGTTTCATCTTTTGCGGATGATGTGGACATTCATTGTATACTCTTTGTCTTTCAGCAGCTCGAACAAACAGATTTCTCCCAACTGCAGATTGTTGTCGGACGCAAACCTTTTCCATCCTGTCCAAAGCCTTACACGTTTGCCCACCTTAACACATCGCACTTTCCAGTTCTTGCCATTGCACTGAAGTAACAGCACTTTCTCTTCAAATGGAAGATATGCATCAGCATATCCTCTTGAAAGGTTCTAACACAGAGGGGAAAGAGCATGATTGATTAATTTATATTTATTTAAACTATTGAATGTATTAGAAATAGTCTAGATTTATTTTAAGGATATGTAGGATTTTTTAAATGAGTAGTGAACACTTGACATGGAGAAATTCACTCATAGGAACATTTTGAGAAACTAGAGTTACTAGACTGACTCCTATAGTATTCTTATTAAATTATGACAACATTTATTAGTTCCAAACATTTACGAATTATGAATATGCATCATTGCCTCATATTCCAAAGGGTGAAGTACCAATACAACTTCTCATTAAAGAACGAGATGAATACTTTCAATTGAAAGAGAGGCAGAAAAGAAAATACTTATGATAGTTTGACTCATACCTCGGATGCATCCACAAAGGATATAACTTCAGACGTGTAAACAACATTTGTAATTTTCACACCATAATGAATAGGATCACATTTTGCATGGAATCATAGCATTGCATCACGTATAGATGATAAGCGTTTCAAAAGTTTTATAATATTCTAGCTATAGTTCCTATTTGTTTTGTCACTTGTAATATGCACCCTTTCAATTGACGATTTCAAATTTTAACTCACCATGCAACGAGCTGTTCCGTAAATATTGCTCTTCTTTATGGCACAAACATGGATGGGGATTTCAGAATGAATAGCTTGGAGTTTCTGTTTCAGTTTCTTCTTCATCATGCTGCCAAGACAGGTACCAAATGGGACAATATACTTTGGGATGCAATGCTCGCTTTGATCATCTTCAGACAACGTAGCACCTTCTGCACGATAGTCATCCATTAACAATGATATAGCTGAAGCTTAAATGTACATTCTAAGAGGTTAAGATTGACGGTACCTGATGGATCAGGTGAAGAGCTTGATGAACCGATATGAATGATATTATTCCCCTGTTTTGAGCTATCCCATTGTGCCCATGATCTTTTTCTTTCGTTTGAAGAAGATTTCATGGAAAGATCATTATACGGGCTTGCCATGCCAACCGGTTCATTCCTCTTGGATATATGAGTAACCTTTTTGATGACAACAGATGGAGGTTTCTCACAACCACTCGGATCAAAGATTAAAACCTTTAAATGAGAACTCCCATCGTACTTGAATACCAAGAAGTCGCCCATATTTAAGTCATGAAATACGATTTTTTAAATGAGCAGGGAACATTTGACATGGAGAAATTCACTCATAGGAACATTTGAGAAACTAGAGTTACTAGACTGACTCCTATAGTGATCTTACTAAGTTATGGCAACATTTATTTTTTTTCTCGAAAAAAATATGGCAACATTTATTAGTTCCAAACGTGTTCGAATTATGAATATGCATCATTGCCTTGTATTCCAAAAGGCGAATTACCAATACAACTTCTCATTAAGAACAAGAGGAATACTTTCAATTGAAAGAGAGGCAGAAAAAAAAAAACTTCAGACAGACATGTAATGTAAAAAAAAAACAGTTGTAATTTTTACACCCTCGTGAATAGGATCGCATTTTGCATGGAATCGTAGCATTCCATCAAGTATAGATTATAAGCGTTTTAAAAGTTTTATAATTTTCTAGCTATGCTTCCTATTTGTTTCACTTGCAATATATATGCCCTCGTTCAATTGACTGTCCATTTAAAATGTAAGGATTTCAAATTTTAACTCACCATGCAACGAGCTGTTCCGTAAATATTGCTCTTCTTTATGACACAAACATGGATGGGGATTTCAGAATGAATAGCTTGGAGTTTCTGTTTCAGTTTCTTCTTCATCATGCTGCCAAGACAGGTACCAAATGGAACAATATACTTTGGGACACAGTGCTCGCTTTGATCATCTTCAGACAATGTAGCACCTTCTGCACGATAGTAATCCATAAAGAATGATATAGCTGGAGCTTAAATGTACATTCTAAGAGGTTATGGTTGACCGTACCTGGATCAGGTGAAGAGCTTGATGAACCGATATGAATGATATTATTCCCCTGTTTTGAGCTATCCCATTGTGCCCACGATCTTTTTCTTTCATTTGAAGAAGCTTTCATGGAAAGATCATTATACGGGCTTGCCATGCCAACCGGTTCATTCCTCTTGGATATATGAGTAACCTTTTCGATGACAACAGATGGAGGTTTCTCACAACCACTCGGATCAAAGATTAAAACCTTCAAATGAGAACTCCCATCGTACTTGAATACCAAGAAGTCGCCCATATTTAAGCCATGAAAACTGACAAATTCCTCCCATCCAGATCCAAGGACTAGCTTACCCAGATAATAGATAACCTGAACATCAAAAGTGGCACCGCTTCGCGATTCTAACATTATTGTTCCTGTTAGTGTCCCCAGGAAATGTTGCACAAATTTCTGTGGTATGGTCTGCAGAAACAGTTCAATACCAAGATATATTAAACTCTTTTGCACAAAACATTGCATTGAAACACAGCTCTTATGAGGGGAGACAACAGTAGAAGGGCGTCCATAAACTTCTTTTAATAATTCCGATTTTGAAAAAGAATTTTTGTTATTATACAAACAGGTATGTTCATGTAGACCAAAACCAAATTCCATACAGTACGAGCAACTGAAGAGTTCAATAATTTTGTGCATGCAACCGATTCAATGGGATTTTTCTAAATGTAAGAAAGAAAAAGGAAGTTTCCTAGAGGGTACAATGCACTAATCTTTCGCGTAATCAGAAATTCAGGAGAAAGATATCGTAATTTTTTGGACATGTCGTCCATCTCAGAGCAGGTAACAGAACAAGAATGTCCTACAATTCGTAGTGCAGTTGAACAGGGAAAATTGCAAATAGAGAAGCAGGTTACCAGTCTTTCGCGGAAGTCACCAGCCATAATCTTGAAGAAATGCTTATCCTGATCATCGATGTCCCCCCAGAAGTAAAATCCACCCCGCTCCTCGTACATCTCAGGGTTCTTGCTCATCTTATAACTCGCATAACACCTGCATCAAAATATTCTCAGCAACGGAGGTACTTCTCCCAAGTCCAACAGCTATATGCTAGTAAACATCAGGCATTAATCAGAAGAAGAAGCGCAAAGCTCACAAGGAGATCGCCGGATGCTGGCGGTGCGGACAGCTCGACGAAGGGATGGGTTACCTGAAAACCAGCGCCGCCCCCCAACTTCTGTGTACAGTGCGCACTGGGCACTGACTGAGAACGGGGAAGAATGGGGAAGGCCCCACCCCCACCGCAACTCCACCCACACACACACCCGATGTAGATCTAGAATATTTTCATGGTTAATAATAATTTTTACTATAATGGCTTAATATAGAATTGAATTGTAAAATGTTATGGAATGTGTGAATCATTTCCACATACATATTTCCACAGCAAGTAATTGTCTTCCTCATACAACTATCAGTGTCTCCATGTATGTCACGTTTTTATTCGTTTAAAAATACGGGTCAATTTTATTTATGCATTTATACTGTTCTAGTGATTTACATTTTCTGCCGACTGGAGCAAAACAAACTTTTTTCCCCGAGTAAGAACAAACCGAATTTCAATAGATGCTTTAGCAATAAAGATTGATCATCCAACTTGAGCAAAACCGAATGAAATTAGGCCGTTCAATATGGTTGAAAATCCCGAAATTTTGTGTGCTGCAGAATATGTTCAATATATATAGTGGTGGCTTTGTTTCTTCTCTCCCCTATTTGCACATTTATGTAAACTATTTTCTGCAACTAATTAAATTACTAATGAGCTTCTATCACACGTAAATTAGCTCCATAAATTTATTTTTGAGAGCAATTATGTAGAACAATTTTCCTTCCCTCCTCCAATAGTTTGTTCTCAAAGTGGATCAAAAGACTTTTGATTGGGCCACAAAAACATTAATTTAATTGGAAAAGGAAAAAATGCGAGTCTCAATTCTTCTGCTGTTTGTAGCTACAAATTGAAGAGTTTAAGAGACATGAAAAAACTGGAGTGCTTCTGAGGTCAGGTGAGATGATTTTTTTAATTAAATCTTAATATTTTGATTTGAGAGATGTTTATGAGGCTCTTTTAAAAATGCTATAACTCTAATTAAGCATTAATTTACCAATGTGCTAACTCGTGAGTTGTGATAGAATAGAAGAATAGTATATCATTTTAACTTCGCAACACAACTTAACTTCTTTTCCTTCTTCTCTATTGAGGGAAACAAAAGAACTTAACATGCTCTAATTTACGTCTTCTCTTTTATCCACAAGCCATGTCTGGGCCTAGGTGACACAAAGGTCAGCTGGGCTGGTAAGAAAAACCGATAAAGCTCTTGGGCGCAGTTTCTATATGTAACGCAAAAATCTTAAGGTTTGGGGTAGCGCGTTGAGATTGGTGATGGGAGAAGACGGACGACTATTGTTGCCGTGGGCGGGCTGAGGAGAGACATGAGGCATTTTTTGGTTTAAGGACAGAATTTATTGTAGTCTAGTGGTTACAAGAGACTCAATAGCAAATTAAGTCTTGGGTTCGACTCTCTATAAGAGCGAAATTTGTAGTGTTCTTTCTTTCAGCAATAGACGAAGTGGCTATTGACAGCGAGATGCCAGTACTGACTTCATTAATTTTAAGAATTTATCAGCTCAATGTATGAAGATATCTATAGGATAATATTTTCGTACGTAGATTATAAAAATGAATGTGTTAGAGTATTTGATTTGGGTGGCAGCCTGTGGTTGATCTCATAGACCGGTCTGCAGGCACAACCCAAAAGGCCGAAGCATCAATGGGTGCCGGTTGGCCGGTTGGGCAGGATACATTAACTACCAGGTATACAAACATGTTCCCCTCAATAATAATTAAAAAAAAAGGAATGTATACTAAGTTACTAACATGTCATGTATCATTTCATTTTTCGTTCTATAGCACCCGAGCCCCGTGAAACCCATATACCCCTGAAAATTATGGGGAAAAAAGTTTGCGTTCACTTCAACACTGAACTTAAGGAGCTGTGACGCATAAGGTGGAAACTGAAAATCTCGTTCTTAAAGCTTGGGTATTAGTGTTCATGTTAAAATATGAAGTAAAAGTTAACCATGATAAGATAAGACCATACGAATCTTCAGTCTGCTCATTTGGGACGGCAAGAAGCAGAGTCATTTGGAGGTCTACTCATTTTATCTGAAAAATTTATTCTGAGCAAAGCAGCAAACTTGGTCACTCGGATAAAAAAAAAAAAGGCTACAGCAACGTGCCCTTTTCTATTCAGGAGAGAAGGCGCCGAGCATGCACTCAACTTGGGCAGAGACGGAGGCCAGCTTGGACCGATCCATGCATGGCCGAGCTCCCCGGGTTCCCGCGCGCCGCCTCCACGGACACACCCCAGTACTCCTTCGCCAGCATCTTGACATTGTAGAACTTCGCGGCCACCCGATGATCCCGCAGTGGCTCAGGAACGCGCGCGCCGGTGGCGCCGTCAGCCGTGCGCGAGGATTTGGAGCTGCGGCGCCCATGCATCCACGCACGACGGACGACGCCTCTGTTGCCGGCGCGCGCTCGAAACGACGAAACCCACCGACCGGCGGCCGGTGGACTCAAGGGCCGCCGCGAGCTCGACCATCTGCCAATGCTGTAACGTCTTGTTCTGTGAGCCAAACGAAATGTACAAGACGGACGCCGGCGGCTGCGAGTCCAGCCACCAGAGGATCTCCGTCGAC
>LAPY01001192.1:51167-61787 GCA_000970635.1 Eragrostis tef
CCAGCGGTCTCCAACGACAACCGCGTCGCGCCCTGCCGTGATGCACTCGGCATGGGCGTCGCCGTTCGAGCTGGCTGTGGAGAGGGCGGCTTCCTTGCTGCTCCTCGCCATGGACCTAGCCATCGATGCCCTTTTTGCCGCGCCCTAACGCCGTGGCCTCCCTCGTCGGGCCGCGCTGCCATGGAGTAGGGAGAAGGGCACACCACACCTCACAACCGCCTAGGGTTGGGGAATTGGCAGCGGGGTGGCTCTGGCTAGGGTTCGGGGTTGGAGAAACGGCGGCTGGTGGCTAGGGTTCGAAGGTCGTGTAATGGCGGCGGCAGGCTCTGATCGGAAACGAGAAAACGAGAGAGGCAAAGAGAGGGACGAACACTTTTGTCTAGTTAGATCGATTAAATCTTTTTTCGTTTTCTATTGATACCTCTTATTTGAGTATACTACATTAAAATACTACCATACCACCATGAAGACTTTTAAGTAGTATGAGTGCATCTGAACGGTTGCGCAGCATGACCTGCCATGCCTTGCTCCACTCAGCTTGATACAGCGTCAGCGATTGCTTCCCGTCGGGAAGATATGGAGCAGCATATTGTGTCTTGAAGTCCTAATTACAGGTAGGAAGACACAGATCAAATTTTCATGAAAAAAAAGAACAGTTCAATCAATAATCAATTAAGTGTATGGACAGCTTGTAATTACCAGTACCATATAGAACTGAAACTTTAATGTTCTCTATGGGTTTTGAATTTAACAAGGGGATTAACTGGACATGTCGTTCGGATGTTGTGCTGGCTCAGAGAAACTTTTAAGGTACTACATGATATGTAGCTATGAGTTTCGAATTTAACAAGGGGATTAATGGGATATGTCATTCAGAAGTTGTACCGACTTGAGAAACTTTTAAGGTACTACTACTACATGATATGTAACTGGTCCAAGAAAATTGATTCAATAAACTGAAGAAAAGATCTACATGCTATGCTACAGGTAAGTGATGACTGAATCGTGAAGAATAGAAACTTTTTTCCTCAAAAGAAAAAAGAATAGAAACTTACAAGGGAATAGGAGCCATTATCACCAGCAATTTTTTCGGTCATAGTTGCCACAAAAATTGGCACTTCAGTTCCAATGGCCTGAACTTTCTCTTCCACCATCTTCTCCTGTGCTGGAGTCAACTTGGTGCTTCCTAGTACCACGTAGGAAGGAGTCTGGGAAGGTCCTCCACAATCAAACGAAACATGAGGCTCTTGACGCCCATGGGCGTCCAACGACGGCGATTTTCCTCCTGAAAAAGGATTTCACATAACATAAGACAAATAAAGAACCAAAATGTTAAATTACAGGTGACGAAGCGAAATAGGGATTTGCTACGGTGCTTGAGGGGAACTAGAGGTTCCTCCCGGGTAAATCAATCCCAACCATTGATCTTAAAAAAGTTAATCTCTTATCTAATGGGGTACTTTGGTAACTGCATGCTGCGGTCTTTCCCGTCTACTTCGCCGCACGAACCGAAATTCTCGGACTCTATGCAGACGTGAACCTGAATTGGCCGCCGCCGAGGACTTGAGGAGAAACTTGATTTGCTTCCACGGTGAACTTGCTGCCTCGAGGGGCCATCTGAGATACCAATTCGATCGATATGTCGCAGCCGTTCACATGGCAGGCACCAATGGAGGTGGCGGTTGTGGTTCAGCAGCCGAGGGAGTGGCCAGTTGCCCTGCCGGCAAGAATGGCGATGCTTTCAGAGTCGACGTTGGCGTCCGTAGACCCTCGATGCTTTCAGCGCCGACGCCGCCCGATGTAGCGGGTGAACCACTCGCCGAGCCTGGTCCTGTACCGATGGGAGTCGGGGGCGGCCAACGAGCGCATCGACGCTGCAGACGGACATGGAGGATGATGGCGTGGCGAAACTTTTCTCCGGCCGAGACCAACACAGTGGGCTCACCGGCGGCGCCACCTTACCTAATACAAGACATTAAGTTACTAAACTGCCCTTTGTCTAATTAAGAGAAAAGAAAATAATTAGTACTGGGCCCACTAGTTGGTACCGGTCCATAACTTAAAGTTCCTTCTATTAGATTTCTCTCTATTTTTAACCGTTCGATCTGACCGAATGGTTATAATTAACTCTAAACATCATAGAACTTCTCATCGAAATAAACAGTGGTTGGTGAATATTCTGCGGCCTGATTTCTCTTGAGCATGCACCGTGGGAGTCACTTTCCTTGTTCCACGTTTGTTTGATTTATTAGTCCCTCGCGTGGAGTGAGAGCATCTTTCATCAAGCAGATGGACCATCACTCTGAATTCGTTACCCTTAATCGGCTCTAAGATGCAAACATCGTTCAGTTTTAAATGGATATCACGAACAAAGTCTGCCCAATGCCCAGATAGGAGGTATCCACGTCCCTCCGGTCTAACATGTAACCTGACACGCCACTTCTTCCTTCCGGGCCGTTCAAGTGTGATGTTTTCGGATTTTGCTGGAAAATGTTCTTCTGCATAACCCTTCGAAATGACCTAATAGCAGATGAGGTAGAAAAAGAAGTTAAAAATTCACCAAAAAAAAGACTCCACAATTCAATTCATGGTTTCATCTGTAATTAAACAAAATGACACTGTTGATATGACAAATGAAATGATTCAAAGATTTATGTACATATCTTCTTTTACTCCACAATGCCAAATACCACAAAACACAAGGAAGACAATATTTCAATGCAACAGAGTTACCAAGAAGTTTAACATTTACCAGGCTAGCACCCGGACCTTTGACATTGCTCTTCTTCATTCGAGTCACAAGCAAAGGAAACTCAGGTAGGATCTTCTTGACAAGTTCAGCTAGTTCCTCCTCCTGTTCTGCAGTGAGATTGCACCTACTTGGGAAGAAGCAATGCTTCGATAAAATCTCCTCATGATCTGACTGGAGAGATTGAAGCTCAGGTAGACTATCTTCTCCTGTAAAGCACAAAGAATTTCAATGGTAAAAGTAACTGTAAAGAAGTATGATACAGAGATGACAAACAACTCAACAAATAAACCTGATTCCTCAGATGCAGCATTTTTTGTTGTTTTCACACGATGGCTTGAGCTGCTAGCAGGCCTTTCACTCGACGAAGATTGATTGATATGATCATGAGAACCTCTTAAGGTATCAGAAGGGTAAGCGCTTCCTCCTTGAAGAGCAGAAGTGATTCTAGTGCCAGGACAAATCTTTCCCGCAATGTGTATCAGGTATATGAATTATAGTCTGCAGTTAAACAAAAATAGAAAACATATAAACGTAGACCAAAGACGTTCTGCTTTGATAGAAAGCAGAAAGTAACAACAGTTTTGCTGGGGACATCAGGTTACAAACAGAAAAAATATAAACAGAGCAGACACAAAGAACAGAGCAGCGCGTGACCTTTCCTGCCCTTGGAAAAACATGAATCCATATAAAATTTTAAAAATACAACCTTATAAAACCATGTCCAATAAAACTATCAATAATGTCACTTCAAAAATAATATTGCAATTAACTGACCCTCAGAGTGCCAAGAAAAGGATGGATGACACAAACGGGGCATATGATACACCAGGCATCTGTCACTTCGTTAGTTCACTTGCAGAATGAAACCTCAAGCCGAATAGTATCTTTTCCTCAGTATAAACCATTTAATTCTATTGAATCTTTCACATTCGGATGTTTGGCTGGAACCACCCATTTCTGACTAGAATTAACTCAATTTGAACAAACTGAAGTGCTAGTAAACTACTGTACACAAATTCATACATTCCTATCACTCATGGACTTATGGTAGTGGAACTAAAAGCATGTACACAACGCATATAGGACAAAGAAGACAAGATACTGATCGTGTCAAGAGCTTACCATTCCATGCCTGAAACTGGAGTTGATATGACAAAACAAACACTTCAGCTTTCGATCCAAATCGTTCAGGTAACTTTTACAACCATCACAGGGCGGGCCCGTCTGGCCACATCGCCCAGCCATATCGAACTGAAATATTAACACCCTGTGAAATGAGAATCCAATAATTCACCAAGAGAGAGAGAGAGAGAGAGAGAGAGAGAGTCCAATAAGAACCACCATAGCAATTAGCTTTTACTATAGACAAGATACTTAAGAAGGATTAAAGTCCATGCCACATCCAATGCAGATGATGTTATTGCTCTTTGCATGCTACCTTCAACTTGTGGAAATTGCCCACGATGGAGCAAAGATGCAATCACCAGCTATCAGAAGTCTAATTTCCACTGTGGATAAAACTGAAAATGACTTTACTAAACATTTTTGCATCTAAAAAAATAAGTCAGGCGGAATAAACTAGGCAGATGAAGATTCTTGTTCCACCGCAGAAGTATGAAATGCAGATACTTATTCCCGTGAAGCAGAACGGAACAAATTTCCGAAGACGACCACGCAAAGAATAGCAATAAATAAAAAGAGTGAAGTGAAAGTGAAGAGCAAATCAAACCAAAACAAAGAACGACAGCTTCGCCTAGAAGAGGAAGAACCCAACCCGCATGGAAACAATGCAATCAGAATAGGAAACTTAGGGGAAGAATCTCACTGCTGCAATGGAAGGGCTGAAAAGCCCCAGGACCAGGTGCTCAACTGGATCACTCGCTCTTCCTCTGATTTATCTGGGCAATAAAACGAACGGGGGCGCAGCCGAGGGGTGCATTTATTAGCGTCACCGAGAGCCTTCGACGCGAAGCTTTGCCTCGGTGACAAGCGGACGGAGCTTTCTGTTCCGTTTTTTTTATACAATACAATTTAGAGATGACGTGCATGTGACGGCTTGTTAGTGTTTTTCGTTTTCTTAGTGGACCATCAGAAGAAGAAAAGCTTCAACAAAATGCTAATTGCACGCACAAAAATAATTCATCACAGGCTCAAACATGAATCGATGACTATATACTCTCTCCGTCCTTCAATAGCTGTCGCTCTAGGAGGAGAGAGTGAAAACTAAGAGCGATGTAAAATGACGCTTCTGCCCTTATTTAATCAAATAAAATTCTTGATCCCCACGCCACCCTTCTTCATCGCGACGGTGCTGGACCATGCTTTGGACACCATCCGTGGCCGAGCCACCATACCACCGACCCTCTCACCGCTCTTCTAAGACAATGCGACGCCGACCCTCTGCCGCCATATGCACCAGCAGCTCACGCCGCGAAATCGAAGGCCCAAAAGGCAGCTCACCGTCACGAATTGAGGGCAGCGCATCTGGCGACGCAACCTAGGTCT
This sequence comes from Eragrostis tef, assembly GCA_000970635.1. Lineage (NCBI taxonomy): Eukaryota > Viridiplantae > Streptophyta > Magnoliopsida > Poales > Poaceae > Eragrostis > Eragrostis tef. The sequence goes on from LAPY01001192.1 coordinate 56,425, forward strand.
CGTCCCCATCTAGACGCGATGAGGGCCGACAAAGCCACACGAGACGGATGGATGCGCAGGATGCCGCACCACGTCTCTACACAGCCGTCGCACCGCCGTCGAGCTCGTCCTTTGCATGATGCGGGATCACCATCAAGGTCTGAGCAGAAACCTAGGCCATCTTTGTCGCTCGTGCAGGTCGCCATCGTGCGACTCCATGCCGCTGCAGTGCAGTTCAATCCCACCTGCCCGTGCCTTCGCATCGCCGCGCAGCTTGCCACCGCGCTCCTCCGCCCGATGGCTGCCCAGCTTGCCTTCGCAGATCAACGAAGATTTGGTAGGAAAGAGGAGATTTCGGTGAGAGAGAGAGAGAGGGGCCGGAGGAGGATGAGAGAAAGACCCTGTGTGAGATTAGATGGGGCGTCAGTCCTGTAACGACAGACGACAACTATTATGAGAAAAATGATTTTAGCTAGAACGACAGGCATCGAAGGAAGAAAGGAGTACATATTATCTTTTATAAATACAATACATCAAGTGCTGTTAACTTTTATTTGTTTTAACATTCGTGTAGGCACGTCATCTCTAAATTTTGCACCGTCAACCATGACCTTTGAGTCGCATCTAGTAGCCATTAATTCACCTTCCCTCCATCCATTCCCTACCTCTAGCAGCATGATCATGCGCGTATAATTGCCACTAAAAAAAACTTCCGTCCTAATGTGCAATCAAGAGACTAAGAAAGTTAATGATACTAATTTCTTTGTTGAAAAATAAGTTGCTGGAAACCTTCTGCCAAATTACTGAGCAATCAAGAATCCTTCAATGGTGCTACTTCTTTTCCAATCACTCCCGCAAGGCACATCTGCCACTCGCCCTTGCCTTGCCTCACTGCTGATGGTCGTTCCTTGTTCGTCTCTGGGGCGTCTCAACGAAACGTGTGGAGTCCAACGTTCAGCCTGCACTCGAGCCACGGAACCCATCTACGACCACTGCCTGAGGCTTGGAGCGTGAATCCTCCGCCCGCTCTCGGTTGACTTCCCTACTTCTTGCCAAGATTTCTGTGAGAGGAAAATACTGCTTGCTGGTGGCTTATAAGCCAAAACGAACAGGCCCTATTCGTATGGTTGTATGGATAGAGGTGCAGAACTGCTCCGTAGATATCCATGGTAATTTAGTTTTATGAGCCGGTTTGTGGTCCCATTGGATATCCACGGTGACACAATACATGCTCTGCTATTGTACAAATAAGGTGTAATCCAAACACTTTAAGGGCGCCATATGCCTAATTAGAAATGAACAATAGGATCTCTGTTGAGCTTACAACCTTGTACCTTGTACATTATAACTTACACAAAAAATTGAAAAATTAAATAGGTGTCTCCAGACTCCACCTACTGTTCGCCTAACCCCTCACCTGAGTGGGAACAGTACATGCATTTTGCTGTCATAGCTAAGGACAACCTCGCCACTATGATATCAAAACATACACATATTAATGGAATAGAAACGTAATGCCGAGTAGAAATCATTTATGGTTTCATGAGACAAGCAAAACAAAATATATCCAGTCATATAAAACGTATTTCTGTGGCAGAGGGTTCAACAAATATTTAACATTGTTCAATCCCTGAAGTACCAAAAAATCATCTTTGCACAAATATTAAATGATACAATATTCTTGAATACAGCAACCAAGACCTTCGCCAAAAAAAAAAAAGAATATAGCGACTAAGAAAGGTTTAAAACTGGTATCGGTATTTTAAACTATAGATAAAAGAAGGAAAGGGAGTGGCAGGATACAGATAAATGATGGGGAGAAAAAAGGAAAGTCAGAAATAGCTCAATTATGTTTGAACTCAAGTATATTTGTTTTAAGTTAATAATTTCAGACCCTGAAGATATTTTATTTTTCAATTTCTAGTTAGAATAAAGATCCATGAGTTTGAAGTCAAGTACAAATAGCTCAATTACGCATTCTCATTGTTCACTTGGAGGCACTAGCATCTGTACATAAAACCGAGATCTAATCGGACGAGGCTCCATTGCATCGAACGTCAATGATAATGCAATGAAAGGTGTGGCCCTTTCTACTCATAGAGGCTATTCTCTCTTATAACAACAAGAACACAACAGGTACTGGCATGAATCCTTGCAGACTATAGCGCACATGTACGAGACATCTGGCTGACCAGCTGTGCATGCATCAAAAGTTATGAGAGTGGCTAAATTACATAAAGTTGATGACTCTAAAACTATCACCAGACCCAGATGCAATACATCTACTACTAGGGAGCAAAATGCATGAACAGCTTCACCTTTCACCTTGATCAGCTCACTAAGTCATCATAAGTCCACCAGCAGCAGAAAGAGCTACACAATATTGCTCGCTGTAGATGATGTGGACCATCATGGCAAGCCTTTCGTTACCCACCGGTTCGAAAAGGCATATGTCTCCTATCTTTAGGCGACTGTCACGCACAAATTCACACAGTTCTCCCTCAAGCATCCGCTGGTCATGCATCTCAGTGCACCATGACCTGCACCACCCGATCCGATGAAGCGTCAAAGTTTGGTTCCCATCTGGAAGATATGGGGCCCCTTTAAGTGTGCTGAAGTCCTGTATGGTTGGAACAGAAGATTAGACAATAAATATTTGATATGTATGTAGACAGCTTAGAAATTTCCAGCAAAACCTAATTGTAGGTTTTATAGGGATAATGATCTTTATACTCCGTGATTTTCAATCTCTAGGTGTAACTGACTACAAATTGAAACGTGTAACTGATGCTCCTTTCTTTTCCCCATAAAATTTGCCAGACACTTATGTACATGGAAGATGAACATTCGAACTGGTTCCACAACTTAATATCCAGTTGAATTAACATCACTTTATTGTCAGACCTCTTCATTTTGAAGTAAATAGAGATAACCTACAGTCAAGTGATAACCGGATATTAAGAATCTATTGAAACTTACTACTGCATAAATGCCTTTGCCACCAATAATGTTCCTGTTCATGGTTGCCACGAAAACTGGCATTTCAGATTGGATGTCCATAACTTTCTCTTGCACTATCTTCTCCTGTGCCGGTGTCAATCCTGTACCTCCTAGAACCATGTACAGAGAAAGCTCAGAAGGCCCCTCAGAATCATACACATCAGATTCCTGCTTGACTTCGCAGCCATAACAGTCCAATAAGGGAGGTTTTTCTCCTGAAAAAGGTATTCACATTGTCAAATGGAACAATTGATGCAAAATATATGGCACTGGGTGCCAACACCGATAATGTTTTATTTGGCATTTCACTACTTTAAAGAATGCATTTTGTATCTGGGAATTCCAGCATCCCAATATGCGAATTCAATATTTTACAATGTTTCAAAAGTCTCAAAAAATATATATCTGTATTGCACACAAAAATTTCAAAGAAACTAAATGCACCAGCAGTCAGTCCATTGCAAAATGTTGGATTAATATATTCTCACTAAAAGGGACGGCCGCTCCCCTGTCACCGACCAATTTCTTCACTCAAAAACTGTAGTTTCTGAATACTATGCTTTTATCTGTGGAATCAAACACATCAGGCTCCTGCTTGACTTCGCAGCGATAACAGTCCAATAAGGGAGATTTTTCTCCTGAAAAAGGTATTCACATTGTCAAATGGAACAATTGATGCAAAATATATGGCACTGGGTGCCAACACCGATAATGTTTTATTTGGCATTTCACTACTTTAAAGAATGCATTTTGTATCTGGGAATTCCAGCATCCCAATATGCGAATTCAATATTTTACAATGTTTCAAAAGTCTCAAAAAATATATATCTGTATTGCACACAAAAATTTCAAAGAAACTAAATGCACCAGCAGTCAGTCCATTGCAAAATGTTGGATTAATATATTCTCACTAAAAGGGACGGCCGCTCCCCTGTCACCGACCAATTTCTTCACTCAAAAACTGTAGTTTCTGAATACTATGCTTTTATCTGTACTAACCGAACATGTCCTGGGCGGGCATTGAAGAGTATATCGAACACATCTACATTTCTGACTCATGGCATGACAACCTAATAGAGTGAGATTACAAATAAGAGCCCATGACAACCATGAGACTAACCGAAAGAACTCCGCCCCATGACAATCTGGGACAAAAAATACAACGTATTGTAATAAGTGTGTTAACAGTATGTAGAAACTAGCACAACTCACTGTGATGAATAATATAGACTGTCATGGTAAGCCTTCTCTCATTCTTCATTAGCTGGAAGAGGAAGATGTCTTCAACATCAAGACGGTTGTCATCTACAAACTTATGCCAACCTAGAGTAACAATCTGCACGTCACTTCTCGGATTCATCTTCACCTTCCATTTCCTTTTCTTCCCTATCCTCATGAGTGTCAGAGTTTGCTCTCCATCTGGAAGATACTCAGTCGCATATGGCCTGTCGAAGACCTATAGTCCGTGGTATAAAGTGAAAGTTACAAAGTGTATTCCTAACTGACTAAGAATTTTCAGTAGTATATAAATGTGTGCAGAAAAGGTTTCTGAAATTACAATTGTGTCAAGGCTGTTGGTGCCAACACTAATTTTGTTCATTTTCGCCACGTAAATGGGAACTTCAGACTGAATGTTATGAACTTTTTCTTTCACATTCTTCATCTGCTCTCGAGTCAAACGAGCATGGTCCGATAACATGTAGAGATGTTTAGAATGCACCTCGGACTCATCAGATTCAAGAGGTCTCAGATGCGCTCTATGCACATAGTTGCATCGTGAATAAGGAGCATTTTCTCCTGAACGAATGTTTCAAATGAATCAGAAAGACTCAAAATAAACCACAATATTCAAGTCTGACAAGGGTGTCGATATACCTTCAGATGATTCTTCCTTAACAGGGATTGTCGAAGTCATCTTTGCTCTTGGTCTACTTTCATCACATGACCTTACTCTGTAACCACCAATTGCTTTTTTCCTTGTTCTACCACCTAAGGAATAATCTTTCGACTCACGAAGCAGATGGACTATTGCCACGAATGTTTCATCAACACCATTCGTGGGTTGGAAGATGCAGATGTCTCCTTGGCGCAGACAGTTATCCTTCACAAACTCTAACCAACTCCCAGAAAGTAAGTATTTGTAACTGGATCCATCTTTCCTAATGCCAAAATTTGGATGCCACTCTTTGTTCTTGCCTCGCCGCTGAAGCGTGACAATCTGACTTTTACGTGGGAAGTAAGCATCTCCATAATGAATAGGAATCACCTAATTTCATATGGCACCGAACCACTATGGGTCAATGAAAATAGCTGTTTGAATGAACAAAATACATAATGGAACTATGGCATAAATATAAATTTATTTTGGGAACAATCTTAAGTTT
>LAPY01001192.1:76578-90584 GCA_000970635.1 Eragrostis tef
TTTTGCTAATAATATTACCACACATCTATTTAATCAATAACCTGTAGCAAAACTGTCCACATTAGTCAAGAGATATGGGATGTCATCCATCTCCTAACAGCTGCACTTCAGGCACATGCTTCTGTGATAAGACAATTTTTTGAAGTCCTTATGGGAAGGTTGATTAATTCCAACCACATTAAAGCCTGAACTTTTCAAGCATACAGATTAGTTAAGGACCCTGAACTTCAGAATAGGACAAAAGGATATTCTTTCTATGTTCTATTTCAGTTATTCAGAGCGTCATGTGCCTACCATGCCACTGTTTCTTCGTGACTTCGTTGCCCTAACATTTGAACCGAGGTCAATTTCAACTGTGGATGAATTTTCTTGGGAAACATGCTGAAGCTCTTACGAATTCCTCTTCCTTCCCTATGTAACTAAAGAGGAACTAAAGATCTTAGATGTGCAACTTGCTTTCTTGTGATTCAGGTGCTCATCATCATCGCTTGCTTTCTTGAGCTTCGGGTGCCCGTAAACACTGTATTATAGCAGTATCGATGAAAAGTTATATATGCTCTATTCATCACAATAGTTATTTTCAAGTCTTATGAAATAATACTTACCTTAAGGTCTTTTAAAAATTACTTATCTTGTATGTACATAATTATTTCCTATATAGGTGCGCCATGGGCGCGCCACAGCTGGAGAAAGGTGCGAGCACCCTCAAGCAAACATCGTAGGATTTTGTCCTTACGATACAGCAATAGGAGAGAGAAAAAATCTAGCTAAGATCTTTTGTTTTAGACTCAATATTTATTGAGCTAATGACATGTCACATGTGGGCCATTCATTAGTTTTCATTAATTTAGAGTTGATAAGCTCCTGCTTAGCTCTTTAAGAAAGTTTACTCCAATTGATTTTGCCAAAATGAAAAGCACATGCCAAACAATTACTAATAGGCAAAATAAGCCCGGAGTACACACCAACTATTTGAGTATATATAAAAGATAACCATACCATTCCTGCATGGATGTACAATTGCTAGCAACGAACGTTGCATTTCAGAAACCCGTCATCAGTCATCAGATACATACAGCATTGGTCAAACATAGAAAATACTACTAGGTTCTCTCAGGATGTCATGATACTGTGCATCAGAGAGTTCCCACACAAGTTGGGTTCCTAACTCCTTACGTGACATTGGCCATCAGGCACAGTTATGGTGCAAGTTCAGAGTACATAACAAACTAAAACTGCTCCCGCAAAATGATATGGACATTCATGGTAAGCTCCTCCTCTTTCTTCGTCAGTTCGAATAGACAGATATCACCAACATGCAGACCATTGTCGCGAGCAAATTTGGTCCAACCTCCATTAAGAAACCACCTTCTACCATTATGAATTACCATCTGGGTATTCCATGTCTTCCCCATGCGCTGGAGCACAACAGTTCGACCACCAGATGGTAGATATTCAGCAGCATATCGTACACTTAATTCCTGAATTTTCATGCATGGAAAGTTAGCAATACATTTTAATGTCAATCAGGTTTCCGATTAATCTAGACAATTCTAGGATTTCATTGTGGAATCTATATAGTTGTTTGTTTCTAGCAAACATATTTCTCAGTAGATGGTTTGTGAGAAAATATGCCCACAGGAACAAACCAAGTTAAGATGATTGGAACTGTGACCTTATAAGAATAAAAAAACAATAATTTAAGAGTGAAATGCACTGGAGGTACACAAACTTGTCAAAGTGTGTCAAATAGGTACACAAACTCTCAAACTGGATATTTAGATACAAAAACTTGTTATGTGGTCCATAGCAGGTCCGAACCAAATCTGTGTCGTTTTGCCGCCGACGTGGCATGCCAACGTGGCTCACATGAGAAGCACGTGAGGAGGCAGCGGTCATGGAATATATGCAAGGAGACCCCTATCGTTTTACCACAATGCGGTGGATCCTTTTCTCGGCCTCGTTGTCCAGGAGGCGAAGGGGTGGAGGGATTCGCAGCGGCGAGGCGCAAGGATTTGATTGTGAAACCTGGAGGTGCCGCCGCCGAGTGAGGTTAAACTCAGATTTCAGTTTATATTGGAGTGAGACAAAGAGGGAGAGGAGAAGTGATGGCCACATATTTGAAGGGGTCAAGTGCAAAATGTTACCACCCTGCACGGCGGCAAAACTCCCGCCCAATCTTCACGTGAGTCACGTTGGCATGCCACGTCGACGGTAAAACGACCTAGATTGGTTTTGGACCTGCTGTGCACCACATAACAAGTTTTTGTACCTAAATCTTCAATTTAAGAGTTTGTGTACCTATTTGACACACCTTGACAAGTTTGTGTACCTCTGATGCATTTCACTCATAATTTAATAAAAAAGAAGAGCTTACTAGCATCCAACGTTGGGCAGCACCAGCATTGTTGTTCTTCATGACTGCTACATAAACGGGATCATCAGATCGGATGGCTCTCACTCTCTCTTCAACAATTTTCTTTTGGGACTTAGATAGATCATTCCTGCATGCTACAATATAGAAAGGTGGAAATGGATCATCAGAGTCTTCGCTCTCCAGAGATTTGAGAGAAATTTCATGTATGACTCTTTCTGAGGAAACATGTTCTTCTGCAGAGAAATAAGACCATCAGAAAAGAATAATATAAAATTCTGCTAATTTTCTAAAGTTTTATATATACCGTTAATTGGCCCCTCATTATAGACTTCTGAAGTTATCTTTGCAATAGATACACCAGCGTATTGGCCAACCCTTTGAAAACCATCTCCTCCTGTGGAATGAGTTGCGGAAGCACGAAGTAGATAGACCATAAATGTGAATCTTTCCTCACCCTTTATTGGCTCAAGGACGCAGATATCTCCCTCTTTCACATTATTGTCTCGGACAAAGTCTAACCACCGCCCCATAAGCATGTTCTTTCTATTTTCATTTCTTTTGTAGAATAAGGGATGCCACTTGTTGCTCATTCCAGGACTCTGAAGTGTGACTTTTGTGCTTTCATGTGGGAAATATGCAAATGCATATTCCTTTGAAATACCCTGATAACAAATGGGACATGTTGAGATGCTTTTAATAAACAACAACAACACAGCCTTTTGTCCCAAGCAATGTGGGGTAGGCTAGAGATGAAACCCACAAGAAACAAAGACGAGAGAAACACAACAGGACACACGGCAAAAGGTAGAGTTAAAGGTAAACAGAAAAAGAAAAAAGGATCACAGTTCAGGCACGTTGATTGCGAGTCTCCAAACGCTCCTATCCACAGCTAACTCCTTGGAAATGTTCTTTTAATAAAAAACAGATAATACAAAATAAAATTGCTTCGATCATCAAGCAAATAAATAAATAAATAAATAAAGTCATTTGTCCATATATGTTCACAACATTCACGAGAAGTTAGAAGATCAAAGCTAAATCTCTAATATAACATTGGAACCATGTACGGCATTACCGCATTAGCTACCAGCAAATACGTTAACTCTGAAAGAAGAGACTTGCCTATTTAACAGTAGTGACTCAAGTGAGCTTACCAGATAGGGACCTGGGGGTTGAACATTGTTCTTCCCAATGACTGATACAAAAACAGTGATTTCAGGTTTGGTATCTTGGATAAAAGCCATTACTCTCTCCTTTTGTGCTTCAGATAGATCACTTGTACGTGATAAAACATAATCACACCCTGGGAGTGCCTGAAGATCATCCCACTCCGAAGACATATTTCCCGTGGGAATGTCTTCTCCTGTACAAAATTCACAATGAACTATTATAATAAGTAATGTATAGTTAGGAAAATATGCAACAAAATCGAATAATTGTGTTACCAGATTCCTCCAGTGACGAGGATGTTGTAGCCATCTTTAAAGTTCTTCCTTGCTGACAGAAGCTACACTTCTGACACTCAACAAATCTTCCACTGCTTTCTGATAACTCTATGTTATCATGACCAGAGCTGCCTGAAATCTCATTCCAGATATCTGACGTGTGTTGATTTGTCGGAATGTTGTTATTGGTGTATTCAAAAGACAAGTTTGCACCACTGTTCGTCATGCCCTTTGATGTGTCTCTGCTTTTTCCAAGAACTGAGTTTCTATGCTCAGCTATGGGATTTGATGACTCTAATTTGCTTGATCCTAAAACCACATGACTTGTCTTCATAATTAAGCCTTCAGATGGCTTAATGTTCATTGCGACAGTCTCATTCTCAACCTGCAGATTTTCACCATTGCTGCCCTCCGCTATTTTTGCCCCAATGGTTTCACAAGACTCTAATGCCTTGGCACCATCAGTACTTGTACAAATTCTTCTTCTTCTATTAGTGCAGTTGTCCATTGGCTGCATAATTGACTTCCTTTTAAAGTGGATCTTTCTTAGAGAGTCCATTCTAGATGAAACTATTTTATTTGGAGATTTATATTTATCCAAGTGTGATTTTCTGTTTCTCCATAGCCCCACACTCATCGCTGACTCCACTCTCTTCGTAACTGGCTCATGTACTGTAGAACCAAAATGAGCATGGCTTGGTGGCCATTCACTTGATACAATCTCTATAGATCTGCTGCAAGTAATTTCACCTCGCTTTTGTAGGCATTCATAGCACACCCAATCTTCTAATGATGCATCAAAGACAACTTTTTCCAAACAGTATCTACACAATATAGGACCATAAGAAAAAGACCAATCAAAATTAAGAAGTATGTACCAGCATAGACAATATAGGACCATAAGAAAAAGACCAAAAAAAAAATTAAAAAAGTATGTACCAACATAGTTACACTACAGAAAGTACTACAATTAGTGTGATTTATCGGAGATTTCATAGGGGAAAAATATTTTGGACTGCACATTAATAAGTATAACCAAAATTAGAATATAGAAGGAATAATTATTAGGGTGAAACAGAAACATACTGGTGTGTAGCAGAACACATGCAGTCCCTGCAACATAATAGGAGACGTTTGAAACCAATGTCTCCACAAACTTCACACACAGTGCTCTGCATAAATGCCAAAGGATTTGCAAGTTATCAAATAACATACCCTAAAACCACATGACTTGTCTTCATAATTAAGCCTTCAGATGGCTTAATGTTCATTGCGACAGTCTCATTCTCAACCTGCAGATTTTCACCATTGCTGCCCTCCGCTATTTTTGCCCCAATGGTTTCACAAGACTCTAATGCCTTGGCACCATCAGTACTTGTACAAATTCTTCTTCTTCTATTAGTGCAGTTGTCCATTGGCTGCATAATTGACTTCCTTTTAAAGTGGATCTTTCTTAGAGAGTCCATTCTAGATGAAACTATTTTATTTGGAGATTTATATTTATCCAAGTGTGATTTTCTGTTTCTCCATAGCCCCACACTCATCGCTGACTCCACTCTCTTCGTAACTGGCTCATGTACTGTAGAACCAAAATGAGCATGGCTTGGTGGCCATTCACTTGATACAATCTCTATAGATCTGCTGCAAGTAATTTCACCTCGCTTTTGTAGGCATTCATAGCACACCCAATCTTCTAATGATGCATCAAAGACAACTTTTTCCAAACAGTATCTACACAATATAGGACCATAAGAAAAAGACCAATCAAAATTAAGAAGTATGTACCAGCATAGACAATATAGGACCATAAGAAAAAGACCAAAAAAAAAATTAAAAAAGTATGTACCAACATAGTTACACTACAGAAAGTACTACAATTAGTGTGATTTATCGGAGATTTCATAGGGGAAAAATATTTTGGACTGCACATTAATAAGTATAACCAAAATTAGAATATAGAAGGAATAATTATTAGGGTGAAACAGAAACATACTGGTGTGTAGCAGAACACATGCAGTCCCTGCAACATAATAGGAGACGTTTGAAACCAATATCTCCGCAAACTTCACACACAGTGCTCTGCATAAATGCCAAAGAATTTGCAAGTTATCAAATAACATACAATAAATCACAATACAATCATTAAAAAATTCTGACTTTATTTTTCATATTTGTTAATAAGAGAATCTGGGTGTCGTATCAATTGATTGGTCTGTATTATTAGACTGCATAAAAAGGGTAACAGAAAGTTCAAATATTAGTCATTGAAATGCAGAGGTATCACACATCCAGCTCTTACATTGCCATTTAATCCTCTTATTTGCCATTTAAACCTGCTATTTCCCTTTTCCTACATCTGATCCACCCCGCCGCCCTAAGCACCAACGCTGCCATATAGGGCATGTTTGGTTTAGCTGCAATGATGATATATTTACAGCCACGTGCAATTGTCAAACATCAAATTGGGTAGTCGGGCCACAAGGACAATTTTAAAAGGAGGCAAGAGTACCACTCGTAAATTCTCATGTGATCATTTCACAGTTACACCAGGACTGGCCTGAATGCAAATTTCATCTGGACTGAGTGAATCCCGTACTACAAGAACTAAGCTTAAACTACTCACAAGACATTATTAATGCCCAATCGTCTTGTGGCACGATGCCAGATAGGAAAACTTGCTGGCACAATCAATGGCATCACGATTAACATTTCAGAGGCCTGACTGCGAATTCAATCCTGATTGTGCACCGGAGCACCAAAACCAAACCAACGGCACACAACAGTAACGCGCCCCTAATTTTTCAGCACATTGGGAACATGCGGAATCGCGGATCACGACCGTCGGCCGGTCCGACTGTCCCCAGTCTACGCTCAAATCTTTTTTGCCGGCGCGTTGCCAACAAAAAGAGCTCCGACCAAACATACCTTTCTTCAATCGCCATCACGTACCCAAAAAGGCAGGAAATCAAAACGGTAAGAGAGCGACAAATCTAGAACATACGTACCATGTTTCGACGGAGAAGCGGGCCCGCCAAGAAGTGTTTGGGCCTCCACCTAGCAACCGCCGGCGGCGAGAGCCCCCTTCTCAACCCTTCCCCTGATGGCGCTGGAGATTGGAGATGACGGCACCGACGATCCCAACTCAACCCGACCCGGGCTCAAGAACTCCTCGAAACGATCAAAGTGCTCCAAAATCCAAGGAACTGATTTTTGTTTATATAATAAGAAAGAAAAAAGCAATCCAAGAAACCGAATCCGCCCCGGTCTCAAGGCAGAGATGCCGCTCGCCCTCTGTCTCTATCCTCTCCTTAAACCTCTCTTTTCTTGATGAAGATGGCGTCCTCCCATGGCGATTCGATTGAACCTCTTCCGTCCCGTGTTGGCCGATAATGCCGTTAAGGCGGTGGAGAGGGAGTTTGCGGCGCGCCGTTGGATCCGGCTCTGGACGGGCAGGGTTCTCCAGAGGCTTAGGGCCTTAGGGGTCAGGTGGGGTCCGCCATGGCTGACACAAGAACAAAAATGGGTCAATTTTGGGCACAAAGCGGTACACGAACACAAATCGTAAGGATTGCACAAAACTAGAAGCTGTAGGCCTGAACGGATAGGGAAACGAATCTAGTGCACGAACATATCGGAACAAGAAAGCAGAATCCAGTAGCTCAGGTGAAAAGCAGAGCAATACGAATGCCAAATCCGTCCATGGCGGGCACGCAAGCAGCAGCCAGCAAGTACTAGCCAAGTACCGCCTCATGACATCGGATCCAAACAACTTTTATAACGAAGGCGATGGCTTTTCTTCGTGGAATTTGTCTTGATACGGATTTGAATGTCAGACTACTTGATATTTAGACTATGTTTTCAAATGTTTAGATTTTTTTTAAGGCAGAACGCCACAAGGGGCTAGAAGGTTCTGTCTCTAGTAGCAGAAATAGAGTTACAAAAGGATCCATACAGAGATACAAATAGCTCGACAGTCCATACACCAGCATATAAGGACTAAAATGAAAATGAAAATTACATCCAACCCCAATAGAGCATAACGAAGCTCGCACTGTCGAAGCAACTTCTAAAACATGGAGATGAGCAACACCAGCAAACTCAGCAGCAGAGCACCCAACGAAGACGTATCCGTCCATTGACGAGACCTTGGACGGGCAAGAGCCTCTTAATGCAAGCAGATTGACTCATCGGCGGTCCACCCGAGAATCGCCTCAAGACTTGCACCACCATCAGACGAGGTGTAGGAAGGTCTAGCCGTAGATCTTGGTTTCGCATCACCGAGTAAGACCACTGGACCCAGTGGCAGAGCCAAGGACTACCCTAGTTTTTGTGCAACCTTTCTTTTACTCTGCATACCATACTCAAAAGGAATGATTAGAAGACCTACTTGGTGCTCTCGCTGACAATTTCTACTACTAGGACTACCCTGTTGAAGAATCTTGGCTACACCACTGCTGGACCCATCTCCGGAAGAAGATGGGGAACGACGAGAGGCGATCGACCCAAACCCGAAGTGGGCAGCGTACATTGAGGAACACTACCGGAGAGGATTGGAAACTACAACATCACCATGGATCCTGCAAAGGAGCAGCAGAGAAAGAGAAGGGAGGGAATACACTCGCCGGGAAGGAGACCGACGAGGACAAAGGCCATCACGGCAACACCACAAAGAACAAAGCAAGCAAATCCCATCAGCTACAAATCGCATGCTGGCAAGCAACGACGATGGGCAGAGATTGGGGATACTTCAAAATACTACTACACAAGACAAGACTTACTACTACAAGAGCTATATACAGGACGAGACCCCTCCAACTTGCTGCCGGCAAGCCACCAGGAAGGGAGAAAGAGGGGGCCGATCAAGATTCGCTGAAAAATCCCGAGGGCAGCAGGTTGAAGAAGGGGCCACAGTGGATAGCGTTCTCTGGAGGCTGCCTAAATGTTTAGATTTATTCGCAAAAAAGAAGATTGTGTGCATCTGGTTTGTAGACAGAATGATAAGTATTTTGAAACATATATAATACGTAAGATAAAAACCACATCATCACAAAGAATGTGTTGTTCAGGCCGTGCAACACAGTTTATATATGGAGCATTTGCGTTTTTATCATCACTTTGTTTTGCTATTGTGATTTATCTCCGAATCTGTGTTTTTGTGATTTTATCATAACTTTTTTAAACTGAACGAAGATTCTACCAAGACTCTGTTAGCAGCACTTTGACGGTGTTAAGTAGTGAGGGAAAAGACCAACCTGCCCTTTTATGATTTTACCACAACTTTGACATTAAGCTATGTACAACATATTTTGAACGTTTTCTCTACTTTTAAAAGGAAAACTGAAACAGATTCAAATAAATTAGCAATAATTTTCAAATTTGGAAAAATTTTGCTAAAGTTGGACAAATTGTACAGATTTGTTACAACATTTTGCATTAACAAAGTTGAATAGATTTGCGGAAGCTTTCAAATTTGACAACATTTGCTAAAACTTGGACAAATTTCGACAGAATATCACATTAATCAGACACATCACACATAGCAACCATATGTTGTTTGAATACAACACTAGTAGGGGAGGATCATAACGGAACTCGACGTGTCAGAAACCCCCTGCCCCCTTTTCAACCTCTCCCAGTTGGTCAGTTGCAAGATGCGGATTCTTTGCATGGGTTATCTTATCTTATGCAACAAAGCAGCCAACTGTCTACCATAATGCGATCGCCCACAGTCCGATGTCACCAAAGATCCGCTTCTTCTCGACAAAGCAGATAGAAGGCGATGCAGCGATGGTTCTGGTGTTTTCATAGTTGGCAGGCAGAGAAGAATGGAAGTTGTGAAATGTTTCTCCAGGGGTCTTGTCAAGTTGCAGAGCTGGGTCCACAGGTAGCATTTGAGTCAGCAGGTTGTACCCAATCTTCTCCTGTTCGCTTGGCTACTTTGCAGCGACTGTTTTGCAGCAGCTACAGTATTTTAGTTATTTTTTCTGCAGCCGCTACAGTGTTCGCAGTTATTTCTCTGCAGCCGCAGCCGCAGTTGCAGCCTACCGACTAAATACCATTTGGGTTGGCATGTACTCAACATGCCAACATCTGATCAATGAATGAAAAAGTCCACTCCCTGTGGGGATCTCTCCCCCGTTGACCACAGAAATGAAAACACAAACCAGCCAAATCAAATCATTCATGACGAAAGCACATACTCAAAAATCACTTTACTTATACGCGTACATGTTTAGAGTCAGATTGCTAAAATGACGACTAATGACAGTGAAAGCATACATCGAGCAACCTTGGTCATTGCGTCCGAGTGATTGGCATGTCTCCTGGCAGAATTCACAGTGGTGCCTCTTGCCGGCGCAGGAGGCGGCGGCGGCATGGCCGCCTGGACTGCCTGGGCGTCGTAGAACTCGTAAACATCTACTCGGCGGAGTAGCTCTGGCAGAACAACCAGATGGTCTGCTTCGTGTCGCAATAGAACGGTACGGCCTGGGGGATGCTGTGAATGCACATGTTACAGTCATCGGAGGAGATGTCTCGTGTGCACTGGACCATGGCGTAGAGCTTCAATGAGGGCGTGTCTGCTTGCACCGCACCGGCCGCGAACATACGCGGGGACTTGTACGCCGCCGTCACGGTGAGGTTGAACAACAGGTCGCTGAGCTGAAAGTCGAACAGATCCGGCGAACTCGCGTTCAAGCTCCGCCAGTTACACAAGGAGACCGAGAAAGACAAGTCGTAGACGGAGAAGAAGCTCTCGTCGGAGTACCGCAGCTGGCAGGCTTCGTAGATGACCATGGCGCTCCTCTTGGCTTGGCACTTGCTGGCCACGTCCCGCCCCGTGGCGTCCAGGCACGCGCGGCAGTCGGACGCGTTCACGTCGCCGCGGCACTGCGCGAGGCCGTACACCTGGTCTGGAGCGGCGCCCACGGCGTTCTTGGCGAACCCGGAGGACGCTGCCGCGGCGCCGGGGAGCGCGTCGAGGTTGGCTTGGAACGCGCTTCCCGGCGTGTAGCTTGTGTTGCCCGGGCAGTCGTAAATGTAGATGTGTTCATCGCCGTTCGTTGTCGTGAGACGAGGAGAGTCAGGCCGAGGAGAAGGATGGCGAGGAGGCTGTGCATGGCTCCTGTGGAAGTCTGGAGAAGGATCGCCGATGGTGTTTGTTTTTCTGTGTTGCTAATGGATACAAGATACTAACTTAGAGTATTATACCAAATTCTGACGTATAACTGGCCGGCCGGGAGGCAAAACCATATCATAATCCATTGAAAGTAACTACTTTCATGTCTCTTTTTATTTCCCATTCCCCTTCTATTACCTGAATATCTAATTCCTCCCACCAGTGGCAACATATTTTAATTGGAAAACAAAAGAAAAAGAACAAAACCATCAAACCCGTGAGAGGAACTAAATGGCTAGCGTGTGGAAGAGGACGGCATATCCATTTTCTCCTCTCTTTTGTTCCTCTGAAGCTCCGGATCCTGCCGCAGGAGCACCAAATCTGTCCGTGCGAGCAGAAGCGCTCATCCATGGGCCCTGGGGTCCTGTCACAAATGCGATTTAGCTCCATCGAGAGAGAGAGAGAGAGAGAGAGAGAGAGCACCTGGACATGGTGAGGGGGAGATGAAAACAGATCGACGATCACCCCACCTGCGCTGCCGGCGATTCTGCGGCAAGGAAAGCGAGGAAAAGACACAGGGGGCGCGGCGGCAGCGTGATCTCGGTGAGCATTATATGCGGCGCCGCGCGCATCGTCGCGCTCAGCCACCGCTACAGGCGTCGGCTGAACCAGTCGCCTCCACCGCGTGCTGCCGCCTTTCCCGGACGCCACCGCTGCCGTCACCCCAAGCCGCCGCACCTGCAGGCGACCAGCCCACCCCTCGCATGCTCCACCCCACGGGGAAACCCAAATCGAACATCAATGCGACCAAATGGAAAGAACCGGGAAGAAGGGGAGCAAACCTATCGAGAGGAAAAGGCATGGAAACGAATGCCATGGAACGAATAGGGCGCGAATCATACCTGGAGAAAACGGCCGGCGACGGAACCAGCAAAGAGGAGAAACCGAGCGAAGCGATGCGGCCATGGATGGACGACGAACCAATCACGAGGAGAGTCAGGCCGAGGAGAAGGATGGCGAGGAGGCTGTGCATGGCTCCTGTGGAAGTCTGGAGAAGGATCGCCGATGGTGTTTGTTTTTCTGTGTTGCTAATGGATACAAGATACTAACTTAGAGTATTATACCAAATTCTGACGTATAACTGGCCGGCCGGGAGGCAAAACCATATCATAATCCATTGAAAGTAACTACTTTCATGTCTCTTTTTATTTCCCATTCCCCTTCTATTACCTGAATATCTAATTCCTCCCACCAGTGGCAACATATTTTAATTGGAAAACAAAAGAAAAAGAACAAAACCATCAAACCCGTGAGAGGAACTAAATGGCTAGCGTGTGGAAGAGGACGGCATATCCATTTTCTCCTCTCTTTTGTTCCTCTGAAGCTCCGGATCCTGCCGCAGGAGCACCAAATCTGTCCGTGCGAGCAGAAGCGCTCATCCATGGGCCCTGGGGTCCTGTCACAAATGCGATTTAGCTCCATCGAGAGAGAGAGAGAGAGAGAGAGAGAGCACCTGGACATGGTGAGGGGGAGATGAAAACAGATCGACGATCACCCCACCTGCGCTGCCGGCGATTCTGCGGCAAGGAAAGCGAGGAAAAGACACAGGGGGCGCGGCGGCAGCGTGATCTCGGTGAGCATTATATGCGGCGCCGCGCGCATCGTCGCGCTCAGCCACCGCTACAGGCGTCGGCTGAACCAGTCGCCTCCACCGCGTGCTGCCGCCTTTCCCGGACGCCACCGCTGCCGTCACCCCAAGCCGCCGCACCTGCAGGCGACCAGCCCACCCCTCGCATGCTCCACCCCACGGGGAAACCCAAATCGAACATCAATGCGACCAAATGGAAAGAACCGGGAAGAAGGGGAGCAAACCTATCGAGAGGAAAAGGCATGGAAACGAATGCCATGGAACGAATAGGGCGCGAATCATACCTGGAGAAAACGGCCGGCGACGGAACCAGCAAAGAGGAGAAACCGAGCGAAGCGATGCGGCCATGGATGGACGACGAACCAATCGAAGAAGGAAACCAGAGCATGAGGAGACGACGGAAACAAAATCGGAACAAAATGCAAGACAGAGCAGAAGAGGGAAGCAGCATACCTGGAAGCTAAGGCGAAGCGGCGACCAGCTCCCGGGGACGAAGCGAACGCAGGGCGGATTGAAAGCCGGAGCAACCGAGGCGGTGCAAGGGCGTCGGCGGCGCGGGAACCAATAGAGCCGACGTCGCTTGACGAGCAGGCGAGCGGCACGTGGAACGCAATAGAGAAGAGGGAGCGTCGGTGGGGAAAACAGGCCAGCCCAGCAAAAGCGAGAAGGAGATGGGCCCACGGAACTCAGAAGCCATGGGCCGCGACCGGCGTCTCTCCAATCGTGCGAAGCCACTGCCGCCGACCGCCGACCGCGATCGCATTCGCCACTAAGGACTCCTTTGGATTGAAGGAAAAACACAGGAATTTTTGTAGGATTTGAGTTCTAAAGGATTTTTTCCTATGGCTCCTTTGGTTCATAGGAAAGGGAGGGGAAGATTCCAAAGGATTGCATTCCTACATGCCTATTTCACAGGAAAACTAAGCAAGAGCTCTGACCTCTTGCTAAACTTTCCTGGCGCGAAACGCTCGCTCGCGCTCGTCCCTTCGTCCTGTTCGCGCCAGTTTTTCTGTTTCGCCGTCATTAACGAACGCGTCGTTCTGCTTCGCTACCCCATCGCCGGCTGTGTGAGGCACCCTCCGATGAGTCTGCGCGCCCCCCTGCAGCAGCTATGCTCTCTCTGACGACAAGTGTGCACGCCGCCTGCAGCAGCAATGCTCTCTCCGAAGAGTCCGTGTGCGGCAAGCAGGGTACAGGTCCCTCCGATGGTTTCTTCCCCATCCGCAAGGTACTCATCCTTTCTTTTTTCCCCGTGTTCCAAATCTCCACCATGGAATTGATGTCGCTTTGATTTGCGAAGAGCTCCTTCTACTGGTATGGGGTTGTTCTTCTGTACCAAATCTGGCCTCATCGATGAATTTCTTTTTCTTTTCATTTGGGAAAGTGTTGCCTTCTACAGTCGTAATAACTTCGTATAGC
>LAPY01001192.1:110023-124029 GCA_000970635.1 Eragrostis tef
GATGCAGTACTCCTGTGTAGAGAATAAGCTAGCATAGAGGCTTGTATTTCAAGTATGACTACTCGCAGAGCATACATGGTTTGCATATTTTTCACTTAATTTCCTAGATTATGAATCACATATATGGTGCTCATGATGATGGACAGATCATATGCGAGATCTAATCAGGGCATGATTTAGCATTTTCATTTCATTTTACCAGAACTTCATGGATGCAGTGCAGTATTCAAGCATAAAGAAGAAACTAGCATGCAGAACTTTGATATTTCTTTCAGGCAGCATGTTTTCATTGCTCCTCTCATGACATAGTATTGAAAGACCTATGTACGGGGAGTAACAAAATTATTCATCCCAAATATGCAGAGATGAATGAAGCCAAGACTTGGTTGGTTTATTCTAATCCTTTAGCTTTCTATTTCACCTAAGTCATTTACAGTAACTTAGGCAGATTATGCCAGAGCATGTAAAGTAGCCATATAATTTACTGACTTTGCTTAAACCTGCCGGCTAAGCACATATGTATGTCGAATGAGCATATTTAGTTGTTTAATTTTACTAGACTATGGCTAGTATTACTTTATAAGGATTTTTGAATAATGCACATGTAGCATAATGCAATATACACAAATTGTTTTGTATGCATAAGTCAGCAGTTAGCCAACTACGTACTAGCATCTTTGCAATATTTAAATGACAGCACCCAGCCTATGTGCTAAGCATGATGAAAAGATGATGTCATAACTTGATTAAGTGTTAACTGGTCGCAAACATCGACGATGAATTTATTTCGTCTTGGCACAGTAAACATGTATGGATACTCAGGCTATGATGGCACTGATTACTTGGGAAAATATGCAAGGATGAAGCCTATGCAGATCATAATCCTCTGTTTTAGCAAGTATTGCGTTTCAACACCAATATCACGGCAGCAACCTGTTTGTGTGCTAAGCATGATGAGATGGTGATGTCATGTATGCAATCTTGCCGGATGAAACATTTTGCATTTCGATTTTACTTGGAGGCAGATGTACAGAACGTAAACTATAGCAACTGCTGCAATTTGGTTTGGCAAAACTGAGGTTATAACACTCAAGACATGATGCCGATTAAAATGAGTTAACCGCAAATATGATGCAGTTCGCAGAGACATTTGCTTTTATCTGATCGATTGCTAGCACGCCGTGAACATAAGCAAGCAGCGCAATCAGACAAAGATGAACTGAACATTATATTTTACATAAACAAATGTATGGATCTGGTGATGAAATTTCCTTATGCTCACCATAATTTGTATCCACGCGGAGACCAAATCATGACAAGAGACGAGAGTCTCTCCTGACTTGTATCAACCGGCAGGACCAAATCAGGGGCATATCATCACCACAATTTGACATAAGCATAGGAATTGTAAAGGAAACCTTGAATCTAATAGAGAATCAAGAACTGCATATGAGATTTTCCTGCTCACCGTGATCTGTATCAACGTAGGGACCAAATCATGACTCGAGACGAGAATCTCTTGTGGCCTGATTTGTATCCACTAACAAGACCAAATCAAAGGGCAGATTCATGGGGCATTTGAGGAGAAAGAGAAGAATCAAGTCACCAGCGTGAAGGCATGATTCTCACCTTCACAGAACTCTTGACGGCAAGACTTTGTACTCGCCGGATGAACTCGCCGAGATGGAGCAGCGGGCGGTTGTTGATGCAGATGTTCCCGGCTCCTTCGACTGCTTGCCGATGAAGTATCGACGGCGAGGTCGGCTTCGCTCCGGCGGCCTGCTGGTGCTTTACGCCAACAGCCTGCCGATGCTCGGTACTCCGGCGGCCTAGCGATGCAGCGGTGGTTGTTGCTTGGGCAGTGTGAATGTGGGTGTGTTTGGGAAGCGGGGGGTGCAAGAATGCGAGAGTGCGAGAGAGCGAAAATGCGAGCGAGCGAGAGTGCGAGAGGGCGAGAGGGCGAAAATGCGAGCGAGCGAGAGTGCGAGAGGGCGAGAGAGGCCTGAACTCGCTGCAGGGCCTGCTATTTATAGAGCAGGGGCCATGGCGGGTCTTCTCGAGTGTTTCCGGCGGCTTGACGGTGCTTTGTGTGGATGAGAACTCCGGCAGCCTGACGGTGGTGCGATTTGCGATGGCGCGTGTGTGTGATTTAGGAAGCGAGAATGAGAATGCGGGGGAGCGGGGGTGTGAGAGTGCGAGAGTGCCAGAGAGGCCCTGAACTCGCTGCAGGGCCTGCTATTTATAGAGCAGGGGCCATGGCGGTTCTTCTCTGGAAGGCGGTAATTCTCCTGCTCTTTCTTTTGGATTTTGGATCACCTTAGCGGCTAAGTTTGATGCACGATCGCCGGAAGACCTGCGAGACGTGAAAGTCTTTTGACTAACTGCAAGGACTTGGTCAGGACAGTCTTTGTCTTTGGAAATCCAGCGCGCGAGAGCTGCAGTGCGTGGAGATATTTTCCCTCCCTCTGCAGACTTGGTCATCGCCGGTTTCTTTCATTTGAAGGCCGATCGATCGAGCGCTTGGCTCTTTGGGCTTTGTCCTGTGGGCTGATTCAAGTGATTAGAGACTTGATTACCTTCCGGCCACAGGGCCATACGTGCTGCGTATACACACCACGTATATATGTATTTGCTTTATGCAAGAAAGGCTTGTACAATTTGATGCAACCGGCATGTAGCTATCTGGTATTTATTTTAGTTACGTATTGAGTGAAAATATCAATCACTCTCCGCCTGTATGTCCGATTAGCCGCGTATATCTATACGTATTTTCCTCCAGTAAGAGTTGCCTGCATGGGCTATCTTTGGTGACGCGGACTTGATGTTTCACTAGCATGCGTGCATGCAGCTAGTTAAGCATACATGCTTATACAAACTTGCTCCTAATTTTCTTATGTTTAGAATTATCAGCCAATGCGCTGCCTATTTCCATGGATAAGCTATATTAGCATCATTCCTCCGTATCTTTGGCTTAAGCATTCTATTCCACCATTTCTTTTACACGTATATTTACTCCAAGGCATATAGATAATTAAACATTCAATTTTCAAACATTTGAATGCGAATTTATAATTTTCTTTTGGCTGCCATTTTATAGGAGTGCCAAAATTTGTGTCAACATCATTCTCTACAGGTTTCAGTTTCGTTTGTACAGGTTTAGCTCAATGAGGAGTTGACATGGAGTGACTGCTGTCTTCAGGGTCATTTATATGTGCTACTCGGACGCCCGATGTGCCTCATCACGTGCTCCGGGAAGCCGAGGATCCAGTACCTGCAGTCCCTATATGCGCTGCCTATTTCCATGGATAAGCTATATTAGCATTATTCCTCCATATCTTTGGCTTAAGCATTCTATTCCACCATTTCTTTTACACGTATATTTACTCCAAGGCATATAGATAATTAAACATTCAATTTTCAAACATTTGAATGCGAATAATTTTCTTTTGGCTGCTATTTTATAGGAGTGCCAAAATTTGTGTCAACAGATGCCCCCTCGAGGTCCGGATGCGGCAAAATTATGTGGGCGGGTCCGGAACTCGAAACTTATGTACCAAAATATTTGTTCAAATAGCGTGAGGAGCCTTTTATTTATCTTTTTATATGTATTTTTTTATACATATATTTACGCCTATGCACATACACTTGTGATAATTCAGTGCATTTTCCGTACTCCGTAGAGTAAATTTGATTTCCCCCATCCTTATCTTATTTGAAGCCTATGCCAAAAAGATTGGGAGCCGTAGAGTTCTGTTTGCATGTTTATCGGAATTGGTTTAACGGATAAAATATTATTTGCCTCGCTGGCGAACGTCCCAACTCCGCGACTTTCGAACTTACGTTACGTTAGGTACGCATCTCTTTTTCTCTTATGCCGCATGGTGATCGCCAACAGAGAGGCATCTCCTTGCTTTTTTTTTTTGATGCATCTATATCTAGTTCAGGTTTAAGAGTAGTGGCATTTACCTGTTTGGAACATTTTACTTCAGTTTTGCGACACTTTCTATGTCGCGCATTTCAGACTATATTCTATTTTGTAATACTTCGGAATACTGCTTTATTCCAGATACGTTGATTTTAATTTATTTATCATGTACCAGCAAAGTTCATCAGTACATCATTTGTTTATGCATGTTTTTTTTTTAATTTTGATGATCTGATACGATGTACAGCTTATATTCGAAGCATGTACAGCCTCCTTTTTTTTATGCGAGGCAAAAATGCTGATAAGCAGTTTTGCCCCCTGTTAATTATTGTTTGGCTGAACATGCATACAGTTTTGTCACGAGGCTAGTAATTTAAACTCGCACAGCCTTAGAGTTATTTTGCTCATATCCATTTTTTTTATTTTACTAGGGCATCACATATCACCGTAATACTTGTATATCTTTTTGTTGCTTACATTTTAGGCTCATGAAGCAATGGAGCTTGCATAAATTTTTTTATTGCTTACAATTTAAGCTCATGAAGCAATGGAGCTTGCGTAAATATTTTCGTTGCTTACAGTTTAAACTCATGAAGCAATGGAGCTTGCATAAAAATTTTTTTATGGTCGCTTTCAGTGTAGGCTCATGAAGCAATGGAGCTTGCATAATATATATATTTTTTAGGCATAGTAGCGCTTCAAGAATTTTCCATTTACTGGTGGTGGAGAATATTCACCATCCGGGGTGACAATCCGATATGCGCCACTAGAATAAACATCTTTGACAATATACGGGCCTTCCCATTTAGGCTCGAATTTTGCTTTCATACGATGCGTAATATTCATAGGCCGGACGACAGCTAGGACTAGATCACCTTCTTTGAATGATCTTCTTTTTAAGCGTTTATCAAAAGCTCGAGACATTCGTGCTTGATATGCCTCTAAATTTTGTAGTGCTCGAAGTCTTTTCTCTTCGAGGTTATCCAATTCATTTAAGCGTAATTTTACCGATTCATCTTCGGTAAGATTTTCATGAATTGCTACCCTTAAAGAAGCCATTTGTACTTCTAGGGGCAAAACTGTCTCACCTCCATATACGAGAGCATAAGGTGTCATTTTTGTTGGTGTAAGCGTTGTGGTTCGATATGTCCACAGCGTTTCGAGTAATTTCTCATGCCAATGTCTTTTATTTTGGGAAACCACCTTTGTAAGCAATTTGCATAGAACTTAAATGCCTCCGCTTGGCCGTTAGCGGACGGATTGTATGCCGTAGAAAAGTTGTGCTTTATTTTAAATTTTGCACACAACTTCTCTATAGTTTTATTTTTAAAAGAAGTCCCATTATCAGATATTATACGAGATGGAACACCAAAACGGTATATAAGATTAGTTCTTATAAAATGTTCTATGTCTTCAGCTTTGATTTCTTTTAGAGCTACAGCTTCTGCCCATTTGGAAAAATAGTCCGTGGCAGCAAGAATGAATTTATGCCCTTTAGACGATGGAGGATCGATTGGTCCCACAATATCCATTCCCCACATTTCGAAAGGCCAAGACATTTTTGTTGGGTGCAAGGATTCATGTGGTTGGTGGATAAAATCAGCATGTATTTGACACTGATGACACCTCTTCGAAAATTTCATGGAGTCCTCAAACATTGTGGGCCAGTAATAACCTAAATGCTTCAATTGGTAATATAGTTTAGGGCCCGATTGATGCGCGCCACATACTCCAGCATGCACTTCGTTTAATGCATCTATTACCTCATTTCCCGCGAGGCAGCGGAGTAGAATTCCGTCGTATGAACGACGATAAAGCACATCATTGATACATGTATAGTTGACTGATCTTTTCCGGATACGAACTCTTTCAGAAGAGTCCAGAGGTAAGTATCCATGCAGAAGATATTCAAGGAATGGAGTTCTCCAGTCCCCCAACTCAATTTCACAAACATCAGCAGCAAGAACTGAAGTAGATACCGTATCTTCTTCCTGAGTAAATATTGGAAGTATTCTTCGTTCTTCTACATGTACATCTAGATGAGGATTTAACGACATGCTAGCTGCTAAGCTTGCTAGAGCGTCGGCTTTTTCATTGTGGCTTCTTATCACGTGTTGAATATTTAAATCAACAAACATAGCCATTAATTCCTTTTCTTTTAGGTAATATGGCATCAATTCCTTTTTCTTTACCGCATATGTTCCCAATAATTGGTTTACTAACTGGGAGTCTCCATAAACCAAAATTGTATTTATCCCCATATTATGAGCTATTTGGAGCCCGATAATTAGAGCTTCATATTCAGCAGCATTATTTGAAACTGCCGATGTTAATGTAAACGAGTAGGGGATAATTGCTTCATCGGGAGTTATAAAGACAACGCCCGCACCTGCTCCTGATTTCCGACAAGCACAGTCAAAGTACATTTGCCAAGACGAGTTAGCCACAGTAGTGGTGAACACTTCTTCATCAGGAAGATCATCATCGATCGGAAAATTATCGGGAATAGGGTGTGCAGCTAAAAAATTTGCTAAAGCTTGACCCTTTACCGCTTTTTGTGGTACAAACACAATATCAAATTGTGAAAGGAACATTGCCCATTTGGCCATTCTTCCTGTTAATGTCATTTTGCTTAAAATATATCGGAGCGGATCAGCTCTTGATACTAAATGGACAGTATGTTCTAGCATGTAGTGGCGAAGCTTTTGTGCTGCAAACACTAGTGCCAAACATATCTTTTCTATGTCCGGGTAATTGCATTCCGCCCCCAGCAGGGTGCGACTAAGGTAGTATAGGGATACTTCTTTTCCCTCATCATTATTTTGTGCCAAGAGAGCACCTAATGAGGTAGGCATGGCTGCAGTATACAGTATTAATGGCTTCCCCTTAACAGGAGCGCATAAGACAGGTGGATTTGTCAAATATTTTTTAATATCATCAAACGCATTTTGACACGTTGATCCCATATGAATGGAACTCCTTTTTTCATAAGTCGGGAAAACGGTTTGCATCTTCCAGACAAGTTTGAAATAAACCTCCTAATATATGCTAGGTGACCTTGGAGGCTTTTTAAATCATGGAGATCTTCGGGTTGCAGCATTTTTGTGATTGCCTCAATCTTGGTTGGGTCAATTTCCATGCCATTCTTTGTAACAATAAATCCAAGGAATTTTCCCGACGAAACTCCGAAGGCACATTTCATTGGATTCATTTTTAACTCATGTTTCCTAAGGCGTTCAAACACCATGGCCAAATGTTTCAAATGATCTTTCTCGTGCTTTGATTTTACGACAATATCATCTATATAGCATTCGACGATTTCATACAACAAGCCATCTAGGACAATCGTCATGGCGCGTTGGTATGTAGCACCGGCATTTTTAAGACCAAAAGGCATTACCCTATAACAATATATGCCTTTAGGTGTTCGGAATGCTGTTAACTCTTGATCTTCTGGCGCCATTTTAATTTGGTTATAGCCAGAGAAACCATCCATAAAAGAAAATATTTCATATCCCATTGTAGCATCAATGAGAATTTCGGATATAGGAATGGGAAAGTCGTTTTTTGGGCACGCTTTATTTAAACTCCTAAAATCCACACATATACGAATTTGTCCATTTTTCTTTTTCACAGGGACAATGCTAGAAACCCATGTCGGGTACTTTACTTCCCTAATGAAACCAGCGGCTATAAGTTTATCGACTTCCGCTTCTATTTTTGGCATCATTTCAGGTCGATATCTTCTTTGAGGTTGTTTTACGGGACGTACATCCTTTTGTACAGCTAAGCGATGCAGAGCAACCTTCGGGTCCAAACCCGGCATTTCTTCATACGACCAAGCAAATACATCTCTATTAGCAGAAAGAAATTTATGATATTCTTCCTTACATTCTTTAGAGAAATGCTTACTAATAAAAATAGGGCGCGGATCTTCTGGCATCCCAATATTGATCTCTTCCAACTCGTCAATAGTCGGTTGATTTCCATCCTCCATTTGTGGAGAGGCTGGTGTAACATCAATGGGCTTGACAGAGGTCATGTTGACTTCATAACCCAGTCCATACTTCTCTTCCTTTAACACTTGATCTTCATGCAATGCGTCAAGTTGAGCTCGGGATAACAACTTTTCAAATGGTGCTAGCTGCTCCCGGCCATTGCATAAGGACGAACCAGTGGATATATCATATCCCATCTGCTGCATGATATAAAGAACTTTGTCATCATATAATGATATCGGCAAAGTTTCATCATTTCTATATAATACAGTAATTTGTGCAGCCATTTTATTGCTCATCTTTCTTTCAATTCAGCTTGTTTTATTTTGTGCTGTACCAAAGGAGGTAAAGGTGTTGGGAATTTAATACCTTCACCCTTGGATGATTTATTTATGATGCGAAATATTGGTTCACCCTTCTTTCTTTGGCTGCTCGGAATATATTGATACACCCTTTTCCTTGATGAAGTTTCTCCACCATCATGCTTCGGGATATCTTGTTCAATCGACAGCCTTGGTTTTGGTTTTGAGATCTTATCAACGGGCTCAATGTAGAACTTTGCATCGGCATAAAATGTTTCAGCCACCGTGAATGGCTTTTTATCGGCAAATATCCGCACGACATCACCTGACGGGTCTTTATATTTGATGCATTGGTGAAGAGTGGAGGGTCCTATTTTGTTCTCATGCAGCCATGGACAACCAAGCAATGCATTATATGATGTAGCCGCATCTATCACATGGAAACTCACATATGCCATGAGCTTATCCAATTTCAGCACCAATGATATTGTGCCCATAGCTTCCTGACCGGATTGGTTAAAGCCATGAATAACAACATTAGAACGACTTAGATCTTTTGGGGAATAACCAATCTTTTTCAGAGTGCGCAAAGGTAACAAATTTATGGCCGAACCACCATCAATGATTATGCGATTAGTAGGCAAGTCATCAATGTCACCAAACATGAGAAGAGGTCGGTTGTGTTTCTTATGTCCTAACAACAAATCCTCATCATTGAATGTTATGTTCAAATCATCATTTATTTCCATTTCTGCTTGTGACACTTCAACTCTATAATCTTCGGGAAATGAGAGTGCCGTGATAAAAGCTTTGCGCAAATCGGAAGAAAGACATAATGCATCATACACAGAAAGCATAGCCGGTCTTTTCTTCAAATGTGCGATTACATCATATTTGACCGACACATTAGGCACGTGGTCAGTCGTGTCCTCACATGGAGTTACATTCTTGCCCTTGGGCTGTCTACATGAGGGATGAGGATCAGGCAATTGACGACCTGATCTAAGTTGAATTTCATCTACTTCTTGAGCTTCTTCCTGAGAGAAATGAAGGTACTCATCCTCATCCTCGAAGACTCCAATTGTGAGGGTTGCACATTCTTCCACAAGCCCGTCCTCATGCTTCTTTGTATTTTGGGAGAAGCACGGGACTCTGCTTGCCGCCATTACTTGTCGTAATGCACGTCGTCTTGAGCATTGCTGTCGACGCTCTCTTGATCTTCGGGGGGCTGATATCCCATGTCTTGTGGAATGGATCCTCCGAAGGAGAGTCTTGCTTTCATTTTGGCGCTTAGCTTTGAGCTGCCAAGAATTCCCTAAGAAAGGCACATTAACATACTCAGGCTTTGATATCATAATTTGGTCACAAGTTGGCATCAAATTTGAGATTGCACAACTCACCATACGGTCCTCGAACGTGGTAACATTTGACGTGGCCACCTTCTTGCCTTTCTTAAAGCTTTTTAAGAGATTAGCATCTATTACTCCTTCATCTATCATCTTTTGGATGATATTCTTTACCACGAAACAATCCTCGAGTGTATGGCCCAGGATGCGGTGGTAGTGGCAGAAGTTGGGTTCATTGAACTTTGCCGCTTCTTCCGGCCTTTTTGGTTTTGGAAGCTCGATAAGGTTGAGCTCTCGCAGCCCTGTAAACAAGCCTTTGACTTCCTCTGTAGGGAAGGAATACTCTCGATTTTGACGCTCGCTTAAGGTTGGCCTTTTGGTGGTTTGTGCACCAACCTTTTCTTGATTTTTAAAGAAGGTGCCATCAGTTTGGAACTTCTAAGGAACCACTGTAGTTTCCATGGCTTGCATTTGCTTTGGTTTTGGAGGTCCCTTATCACGCGGGACATTCTTTTCTGTCGACCTGTTAAATGTTTTGGATTGTCGAGAAATATGTTGCATATAATTCTCGATGTCTGTGGCTTTTGAGGCCAAGTCTTCAAAAGTAACAGGCCGCACACCTTGAAGATAAATAGCCATGTCGGGGCTCAGATTATTCATGCACATACGCACAGCTTCTGGCTCAGAGATAGATTGCATGTAGTGGAGACTCAAATTTCTCCACCTATTAATGAAATCAGCGGCATTTTCATTAGCTCGCTGCATTATTTGTGTCAATTCAGTGATTCCCACCCTCCTTTGAGTGCTATAGAAAGGCTCAAGAAAGGCAGTTTGCATTTCCTCCCATGTCCTCATAGAACCGGGGACTAGCTTACTATATCAAGTGAAAGCTGGTCCAGATAATGTTTGGACGAACTGCCGAAGTAAAAGAGCCCCATTATGTGAGGTATCTTGGCAAGCAGCCAAGAAATGTGCCACATGTTCATGTGGTGCCCCAGTTCCATTAAACTTGGTAAACTGTGGCTGTCGGTAGTTGCTCGGAAAGGGGACCATGTCAATCTCCGGAGGATATGGTTTCATATACCCCGGGCGCATGGAATATTGAGTTTGCATATATTAGGCTTTTACCCCTTCCGAAATCATTCTTTGTATTGCCTCGAGACTAATTTGAGGCGTTGGATTTGGTTGATGGCTGCCCTGGCTCATGGCAGCATTTCTACTTCTCTTCTAGCATTGTTAGCTGCCATTTGTTGACGTAGGGCGGCTAACTCATTTTCTCTTTGTTGGAGAGCAGCCGTTTGTTGGCGAAGGGCGGCCAACTCATCTTCCTTTTGTTGGAGTGTGGCCGTAAGTTGAGTCATTTGCTCGTCAACTGATCGACCATCATTTGTGGCAAGCACTTGCTCCACTTGGCTTGGTTCACCCTGTAGGCGAAGAGGGACGTCACTTGAACCTGCAGTATCCAATAATTCATTTTCAGGACAACGAGGATCATTATACAGGGGATTATAAGACCCTACATATACTGAATTAGTTCCCTCATTACCCGAATTAGTTTGGCTCCGGGTTACAGGACGGTGATCTACATCATTCTTTCGAGATTTCTTTCTTTTGAAGTGTGTTGAGGCGGATGACGTTTTACTAGAATTGTCACCCCTCCCACGGGCATGGATGAGAATATCTCGAATGAGTTGCTCGAGGTTTTCTTCCTCGTTGGCCATGGAGTGAGGGTTAGTGCCATTTGCTTTGACGATGTTGCACATCTCTCATTTTCTGAATTGTTAACAACACGACTTGATGAAGGAATATTTGATCCATCTACCCTGCTGCACATGGAATCGACCGGTAGGGCCATTTCCCTTAACTTATACTCATCACGCTTTGCACGTACATTAGCAGCTTGTTTGGCGTATTTTTCACGCTTAGGATCTTTCTTGACAAAATCTTGGTACTCCGGCCGTTTCCCCGCCATCAGATTCTGGCACGCCCGGTGGGACATACTTTTCCCCTCATCTTTGAATTCCAACATTAGCAGGACTGTAACATTAACAGGAGGGGCACTATTTTGTCTGCAAGCCTAAACTAAAACTGCTCCCTGGAAATTATATGGACCGCCATAGTAAGCTTGTCCTCGTTCTTCTTCAGTTCAAATAGACAAATATCGCCAACACGCAGATCATTGTCCCGAGCAAATTTGGGCCACCCTCCATTAAGGAACCATCTTCGACCATTATGAATCACCATTTTGGTCTCCCATATCTTCCTCCCGCACTGGAGCACCACAGTTTCCCCTCTAGCTGGAAGATGTACTGAAGCATATCGCGAACCTAATTCCTGGCGTATTATGGATAGAAAGTTAGCAAGCATTAGACTGACTCTAACAATAGGAGGCAGTCTTGGGAAGCAAAATGGTCATTGCATCATGTCTACAGTAGTACAGTGTCATGCCTTCCCATCTGAAAACACCGTCTCCAACAATGGATGGCATTTCTCTGCTCCTTCCTCCTCCGGCTCATCCTTGCGCCAGCTCCAGCACCGCCCGCCACGCCACGTGGCCACGCTTCCTCAATCTACCACTCGGTTCTCCCGGTAAACATAGCTCAGGGCCTCCTCCATCTCCAGGCAGCATCTCTCCAGCACGTCGTCGTCAACGGCGGCGTCCTTGTTCGTCAGAAGCAGGAGCTCCCAGTAGATGACGTAGTGCCCCGGGGTGCTGTCGGCGCACGCCCGGCTCGTGTAATCCAGCACGGTGGCGCCTTCGTGTACACTGGCGGACCTCATTGAATTCAATGGCATTCAGCTGAATGCCCAAAATTCTGAGGAAAAACTCAAGTATATGCATGAGTATTTGCTGTTTGTTCAAGTACAGAAGATATTGTGATCGAAATCTCTTTGTTTTCCGTCCCAAAACAGCCTTCTGTTGGCCCATTTCCTCATGAATGTCTATGCACATCATTTTGCTTGGCTAGCTGCGCAAGTCATTAACGTCGACCAGGCAGGGGCGTCGCACCGGTGCCTTGGCCCCTCATACTCTGCCCCCATTGATCCTGTTCCTGTGTTCCTCAAATCCCTAGATCGTTTGCACACGTTGCTGATCAATTCGACACGACGCAACACCAATACCTCACCGGCAAAAGGGCAAGACGATTGCTTCATCGACACCAACGTAACAACCATTGATCGGGCTCCATGAGTCTGGACAACAGCTAGGTAGAATTAACATCAAACAAGTTCCTCTAGTTTACAAGTGAATGATTCTCAAGTACCCAACGAGTTACCAATTGATTTTGTTTTCTTTTTGTTGAACAGTTGAATGAATAGACCATCGATATAAAACTGAAGAAAATTAAGACATTATATTTGAAATTGTTGTAGGAAAGGCTAGCAAGTCGCAAAAAATTTCTTCCACCTCAACAGTAAAAACTACGTCAATTGAAAGTCAAATTCAGAGCAATCATCCTCCAATTGAGCTCCAGCTGTAAATTGACAATCACAATGATTTATTTGGGTACAGTAAGACATTTTTTTCTGAAAAAAAATCGTGCCGTCTTCAAGTTTGAATGCCCAGCCACCGATTTCTGGGTCCGCCACTGCTACTTTGCCCTACCTCAATCCTGTGTCGATGCTAGTACGATTGAATCTGCCGCGTGTATAGTTGCATAACCTTAGAACACATGTACGATGACCTAGCATTGTTTGCCATGAATTCTGCTGCCACCGTCAAGGCATCGACCACAGCGATGGCGACTAATAAGGCTGATCGAGGACGTCGTCCGCGTCGTTGCAAAGCCTCGGCATGGAGGCCGCAGGTTGCTGGTCCCTCCTGGCGATGAGTAGCTTGACCTCATAGGGATCGAGACAGGCCATGAAGACTCTGTTGCATGAACATTAGGTTACGGCAACTATTCACCCAAATAATTATATATTTCGTGTATCAAGGCAGACGTCGACACTGCAGCTCGGCCTCGTCGGTCTTCTCGGCATCAACGAAGAGCAGCACGTTCCGGCGGCGAACGAACCGGAACTATGGTGCGGCGTTGTGGAAGCCCGTGACGCGGAGCACGTCGCCGACGCGGTACTGACTCAGCCCGGCGTAGGTGGTCACCACCAGCTCGTACAAGCGTCCAGTTCATCTCCAAGAAGCGGATGGCCCGAAGGAGGCCGGAGGCAAATATGGCGCCGACACGCACCACGTCGAGGCGCCGGCACAGGCTGCACAATATCTGCTCGTACATCCTTCCCGATGCCACCCTTAGCACCGCGCGCCGGAGGCCGCCGCGGAGTCCGCAGACTCGCCCTTCCTCGCCATGGCCACCCCTCTCCCTCCAAGACGCAGCCATCCTGCCTACCAATGTCACGTCAACCTCGCCGGGGATCTGATCCTTGCCGACGAGGCCGCGTAGGCCCGCCGCGCCTGCACTCCCCGCACGCCGCC
>LAPY01001193.1:34590-47308 GCA_000970635.1 Eragrostis tef
TCTATCCTCGATGCTCATTATCCTCTTCTTTGTAAAGAAGGCCTCTCGTGGAGTCAGATGCACAGAGATATTCTCTAAAGGGCGAGACACCCAATTTTCCTTTATAAGTTTGGAGCTATTTGCGAAGAAATATTTTTCTGACAGATGCTCTGCACACTTCACAAGCTTCTTAACATCTTGCAATCTGGTGCCCAAGTTGACTGCAAATGTCACTGCTCGTGTGCCAACAAGTTCAGAAACGATTTGATGATCTTCATATAAGATGTCGTCGGCTTCATATCCTGATAAACGCAGATCTGAGGCATTGAGTGTGATGCGCAATGGATCAATAGCGGGGAAATCAGAAGAAAAGCATGTCAAGTCCAGAACAGACACCCCTTTGATTACCCTCAGCTGGTCTGTTGTTTTTGAAGCTATAGCTAACGGTTCATCAAATATATTTGGATTTTCGCTCAATTGAGCTCTTGCAGCATCCAACGATGACAATAGGAGGTAACTCGGGCTAGAGCTCTGGAGGAACTGGAGGCACTGGCTGACTTTATCAACATCCACAAGATCTCCAGCCATGTGAAGCATTGATGACTGTGTAAGGGAGCACAGGACCTTGTGTGTGGATTGCACAGCCAGGTCCGCACCTTGTTCAATCGCAGTGCTCGGCAAACTGTCATGGAACCTAAAATGTGCACCATGTGCTTCATCAACTATAACTGGAATGCCTCGTGGCTGACAGACACTGACGATACCTTGCACATTGCTGCATACACCATGGTACGTTGGCGAAGTAACAAGAACAGCGCCTACCCTCTTTCCATCCCCCTCCAACTCTTTTACTGCTTTATCCACCTGCAATGGGGTAATGCCACCAGCAATGTCCCATCCTGAGTTGTACTCTGGTATTATATACTTGGGTACTGCGCCAGACAAGACCAGGGCAGAGATCACTGAAATGTGGCAGTTTCTCGGTAAAATGCGGTAGTCACCAGGAGAACAGGTAGCCATCACTGAGGCTTGGATTCCACAGGTGGTTCCGTTAACAAGGAACCATGTTTTGGATGATCCAAATAGTTCAGCTGCTAGCTTCTGAGCATCTAAAATCACACCTTTTGGGCTGAAGAGATCGTCAAGCTCAGGTAGCTCGGGTAGGTCATGCAAAAATGCACCTGAGCCAATAAGTTTTGGTAACGAAGACGGGGCAGCTTTTCCTCTGTTGTGTCCTGGGAAGTGAAAGCAGGAAACATCTTGAGCAGCAGCTGATTGCAGTGCATGGACAAGAGGGGCAGGACAACCTTGAACAACTGCCGATTCAGAGATTGTTGTCGCGCTCAATGAGGTGTCACATTGAACAACAGTATGCCTCCTGGGCGAGTCCTAGGAGACAAGAACTTTGGATTATCACACAGAATATAGTAAATTGTACATGCAGTTAATTCATCGACAGTCAAAGATAGATGTTCGTTTAATCATGGTATTCAAGTTTTGGTACAACAAGCAAGGAGAATTAGTACGAGAATTCTAACATAGCACACTAAATCATCGTTTTTGCTGGTTCGTAATCCAAAAACAGTAACAAAGCAATTCGACAAGCAGCTTGCGAGCACTGTAGCACTACATGCAGCAAACATCGGTCCGGGACATACCCACTCCACCAAGAATACCAATCTTCCCAGTTCCCAATAAGGCACAAACGCTCAAAGGATTCAGTACAACGTCAAACGTGGTCCGCACTTAACTGTACTGAAACGTTGAAATCAAGAGGACCGCACGGGGTTGGGAGGTTACCCGTTGACGCCAGCGGTGGGAGAAGAAGGAGGCGGGAGAGCTGCAACTGACAAGACCATGCTCCATGGGCGGAGCAACGACTGGAGCTAGGAGCCTCCCCGGGGAGAACGCCGGCGGAAAGGACCCGAACCAACAGCGGCCGCGAGCAGGCTTGCAATGGCAAGGCGGCGGCGGTAGCACCACCCCCACAGTAGCCATGCCAGATTAGCAGCGGGAGTGGACTGGAGTGAGGAGAGGACCGTACTAGCAGATAACTCGTAACGGGCTACGACGCGTAGCTTAGATGCAGCGCAGCCCACGGCCCGCTATGGCAAATCTGATAGGCAGTCGTTTTATGAGATGGCACAGTAAAGCTCCCAAACCAAACTTCATTGGGAAATCATACACGCTAAACTATCAGGCAGGTTTGCCGGTGGTGCAGGGGCGACGTCCATCTTTACAAATCAGAACACACGGAACAGAGCATTTCTTCCTCCAGCAGCAACAGGGATTTCTTCTCAAACCGAAGTCTGGACACATGCCCAATTCAGTTTGTGGGTGTTCCAGTCTTCAGTTTCTGGATGCTGAGGTTTTTTTAGATAATGGGAAAAAATGTATCTCACTCTTGACCTCATAGAGGCTACAGCCAGCTCATTACAAAGTTATGCAGCACTTCCGTCTGCCATTACACTCACAGTTTCACAAAAGCAAATATGAGACACC
This sequence comes from Eragrostis tef, assembly GCA_000970635.1. NCBI lineage: Eukaryota > Viridiplantae > Streptophyta > Magnoliopsida > Poales > Poaceae > Eragrostis > Eragrostis tef. The sequence continues at coordinate 37,072 of LAPY01001193.1, forward strand.
AACATTGTTCGGATGAATTATTATAAAGCAATCCTATTGCTAAAATGCCATCCATAATTGGCAAAAATTTGCATGACCGTAGTCTCCATAGCACGGCATGCCTCCTTCATCATGTTGGTGTCTTCATCACACTTTTGTAGTTGCGCCCATAGTCGCATCCAATGTGTTTCCCTGTAGAGTACCTGCATATAAATTTTTATAGGAGTTTTATCAAAAACGATATCATTCCTACTCAACCATAGAGCCCAACATAAAGCCGATGCCCCAGCTAGCAATTGTAATTTTGATTTAGAGTCAAACCGTATTAGCCAATTATGAAACAAATCATTAACACTAGTCGGTATGTCTAAACCAAAAATAAATTGCACAGTTCTCCACAAAAATTTGACAAAATGACAATCAAAGAATAGATGTTGAATGGTTTCATCATGTGCACAGAAGGCACATTTTTTGCACCCATTTCAATTTCTTCTAGCTAAGTTATCTTTATGAGTACTACCTCTCTATGTAAATACCACATAAAGATCTTTATTTTTAGCGGAACCTTTAACTTCCACAGCAGCTTGTGATGTCTTACATTACCATTACAAATGAGGGCGTTGTATATTGATTTGACAGAGACGATACCATTTTGATGTAAACTCCATCTAAAAGTATCTACATTGTCGTTAAGTCTAATATGAGCAATCCTAGCAACTAAATTGTGCCAAAGTACCAAGTTGTTTCCGGCCAAGCTGTCGGAAAGAGATAATCAAAGGTACTAAACTATACACAGTTGCAATAGAGACATGCTTCTTCCTAACAATATTATATAGAGATGGATATTGTTGCTGAAGTGTAAAGTTTCCAAACCATCTATCCTCCCAAAACCTTGTATTTTCGCCGTTATTTAGTCGAAAGCTACCGAAGTTAAGAAACTTTTCCTTCACCTTCATTAAGCCCGACCAAAAATGCGAGTCATCCGGTTTTTTGCTTACTGCAGCAATTGTCTTATTTTTTAAATATTTTCTTTTGAGAGGGGTTCGCCAAATCTCCTTCTCATTTATTAGTTTGAACAACCACTTACTAAGCAAGCATTGGTTCTGGATATCTATGTTTTGAATACCAAGTCCCCTTGGTCCTTTGGTTGACATAAATTTCAGGATACTGAGGTGAGGTGGCATGTAAAAATATGAATCGACTTTGTTTTGGGAGTGGACAAACACTGAAAGGCTGGTGTGCAAAATGCAGGGGTTATACTAAATTTCAGAGCACGTGAAACAGATCAGAGCATTTCTTCCCCCGGGAACGGTGGTGCCTTTTCAGATCACAAAGCCTGAACACTTATCCCCTTCAGTTCTTCCAAGCACATTTGAATGCTTATAATACTACTAAATTTTCTCTGCTCATTTCATCATCCCTAGCTCTTACAGTGCTCCCAACAAAACAAATTAGAACCCCAAGAATACATACTGCATCCATACATCAACCCAAGACCGATCCTAAGGTAGCAAGACCTGGACACCACAAATTCCATAGAGGAGCCAAAAACTACTAATTCCGAACAACAGATCAAAACCATTCTGAGCATGGAAACACTTTGGCTCTCTTACACCATCCACTAAGAGTCTTGCTAATGAACAGCTAAAGCTGCATGCAACCAGCTTAGCCTCTGCTGAGTAGCTGAGCTTGCAGAATCTGGTTGTCTTCCAGCAACCGGTCGTACTCCAGGAGCAGCTCCTCGGATTGCTTTTGCAGGGCATTGACATGGGCCTCTGCTGTCGATGCCTTCTTCTCATGTTCTTCAGTCTCGGATTTCAGCTTCTTCATCTTCTCATTAAGCCTTGCATTCTCCTGCTGAAGCTTCTTGATTTCACTGGAGGTTTTCTCTTCCTTTTCACGGAGAGACCGGTTCTCCATTTGAAGCTTCTCGACGTCCTCTCTGGATGTGCTGCCTGTTTTCCTCAGCGTAATGAGCTTTCGGAGGTAGTGGTGCAACCGGTCGATTACGAATGCAAGGAATAGCGTAAACCCTGCACGGAATAACAAAACATTAGAAACCACAATGCCACATTTAAATCACTCACATGTATTCTACTTGTACCAACTGTCATATTTAAATTCTCAGGCCTTAGCATTTTAGGTCCGAATCTCCCAAATCTGAAGAAGCAAATAGGCCTGAAAAGATTGAACCAACAGCTGCTAACAAGTATGAGTGTAATTCACTTTAACCATGTTTTCATAGATGTCCTATGAACATCCAACTAATCCTTGACCCATATAGACTCTAAACAAGTGCATCATGACTTGTGGATTCCCCATAAAACATGTATAAATGTTCTTAAATGTCCTGCAAACTGCCATGATATCGTAATAATTTTGACAGACCTAAAGCACACAAAAGTAACAACTCTTTGAAACTGGCACCGAAGACATCTTGATTTCTGTAAATCGACACTCTGACCTTTCGGCTTCTCTGTGATTGGTAACCAATAATGGTACACTGGTACCAAACTGAAACAACTAACAGCAAGCAAACAGTACCAAAGCAATTACAAAAGACGTAAATTTGCTTTGGGCAACATATACCAACAACCTACAGTTCTAAACGCTAGCCATATTTTACTGCAAACTCTACTTTCCTATTCTAGTCTACCACTTCAAGCCTATCTACAAGGGAGAGGGAGAGAGAGAGAGAGAAATAGTAAATTTCTAGTGAAATCAAACAATCATTAAAGAGAAAAACGTTTGCTTGCACATACAATCCTCTTTTCTTTTAAGACAACACAATTCCACTGCAATACAGTAGAGGAGTGCTTTGACTTTTTATTGTATCCTAATAGACCACAATAATCTAGTGTTCCTTTCCCTTTCTTAGACAGTTGACCAACCAGGTCCACAACAGAGATGGCCAATGCTACTAGCTAATGATGATAAACAAACGCACCATTTCTTAATGACAAAATAAGGCTGTAGTTTTCAACAGATTAGGACCTCTGGCAAAATCCTGGTTGTAATTCGAAAGGCGAACGCAAAACCTCTAAATCGGCTATTGGATCCAAAACATCAAGTTTCAGATTGCCAAATCCTCTATAAGACCCACGAAGCAATCTTCAATCAGCCAATCACTAGCATGAAAGCTTCCATAAACCCTAGTTAAATGCTAAGCTGCCGGCACTATGCTGTCAATAAAAAATAACCAAGATGAGGAGGGAGACGCATGCTCACCAATGAGAGATGCCTCAAGGAGGTGCGTCCTCCAGAGCACCTGGTCCATGGGGCTGACGGTGCCGAGCTTGAGGCCCCTGTTCTGGATCTTGAGGATGCTTGTGACGCTGGACATGAGGATCACCGAGAGCGTACACGCCAGCGTCTTCACGGTGGCCGGACCCTTGCCCGTCTTCACCTGGTCCACGGCGCGCATCGCCAGCTCCCGCAGCGGCCCGATCTTCACCATCAGAAGCAGCGCCACGACGCCCTCCGCGAACAGCACGAGGAACAGCAACTGTATCATACTGACTGACTGCCGCGTTCCTCTCTACCACCAATCTGCTATGATTCCACAACCCCAGCTTGGGCGGCGCCTGCTCGAGAAAGCTGCGATTTACAGTGAAACAACAAAGTTCGCTTCTTTTCTTCAGTGCTAAATTCAGGAATGGCGCAGGAATGGGCGTTGCTTCTCAATAACTCCGCATCAAATCGTCAGTCACCAGGTTTCCGCCAGCACAAAGATCAGAAATTTAATAGGGGAAACTTGATAATGGCAGCGAAGTACCACCTTTCTTGGCCTGAAAACAGGTGGCCCATCGGAAATCAGAAGACCAAACCAGAAAAGGGACTGAAATTTCCAGCGGAATGGGGGAAAGAAGAAGGTCACCTTGCCTCTTGCTTAAGAACGGGCTGAAGAACTCGGAGTCTCGGAGCAATCAAGAATCTGCGGCCTTTGGACGAGGATTACGGGATGGGGGTAAAAGGAATGGGAAAGGGGATCGAAAGGCGAAGGGTTGAGCAAAGAAACGGCGGCGAAAGGCGACGGGGGGAGGGGAGGCGGGCAAGGCGCAGTGGGAGAGAGTGGGGAGTGTGGACTGTGGAGAGGGTGGGAGCTCTCGGTCCCTGTTCTCGCTCGTTCTTTCTCTCTCTCTTTTAGCTCTTTCTTTTTCATTGACAATGGGGATTAATCTGCTATTCGGGAAAGTTCTCCCGACATGCTTTACTTTCAAGAAATATTAAAAATTTATGAGCAATGCATTTTTGCAACTTTATAGAGACACTCTTTTTTGCCGATAATGTAAGTATGATGCAGATTTACCCATATCTTTTGCACAAGAAAGAGAACTAAAAAAATGCATGTCCTTTGAAAGTTAGGCATTTTCTCGCAACCTGCAAGATACTAGGGTTCAAGTGGATTAATTTTTTGTTGGGTTCTCAGTGCCTCTATTTGTATATCGTATTTTGCTAGATTCTGCAACGTGCCCGTATGGGAATTTGCAGCGCATGGCGCCTACCGAATTGATCTATCTACTGATCGGTATATTACTCTTGTCTTCTGGGAACTTTATGGTCAACACCCTGTATTCACATGTTATTTCGAATAATGCTTCAGTTCCCCCCTACCCTCGTCCAATCCAATGCAATCCAATTAAGGAGATAATTCAGGTGCAATAGGGATTGAATTCTTCGAAGTGTCCGATGAATCTAAAAAATATGAGACGTTAACCCATGTACTAGTAGTAATCATATTTTGATAACAGCCAAAACTGTAGAGAGATGTACTTAGATCAGGTTAGCTACCGGCATCTTAGCTGGAGAAGCACGCTTGGTCTCCATCTTTTGGGTTCCAACATTTTTAAGGGCGTGTTGAATACCATATCTAGACTGATGCGGGACCAGACACCCCTACTACTAGCAAAATGGATCTTTGTTGGAACCTTTGGGCTGCTCATCATGATGTGACAGAGGCTTTGAGTTAGGATCATACCAGACCCCTGTGCTAATAGTAATAACAAAGGTATTTAGTATTAAATACTAGATTACACTATTCAACAATGTTGGTACCTCTTGCCATGTGTATAAACTAAATTTTTCTATGTGACTGGAATCTTCATTTTCCCATGTGAACATGACTGCTGGAAAAATGGGTCAACACATACGACTCTGCTTTCAGCATCTGAGCTCCTGTTATACGGTTTACCAGCTGGCTAAGCGTGTGGGAGTAGCGAAAGCAAAGCGCCATCACCATGATGGCATTCGAGTTAAGGCGACAGGTACAAGCCGTGCAGGACGGAGTGAGCAGTGACCACCACACCGCACCCACCGCATTCAGCAGGAAAGGAGGGCAAGCGACGACGACGGACGCAGCAGCGGCAGCGAGAATCCGACGCCGTAATGGTCAAACATGACTCCTCTTCCCCTTCCCTTCCATTCTTCTTCCTGCTCCTCTCGCCGCACTCGCGTCTCGTCTTCCTCCTGCTCTCTAATTGGCCGCATCCTTATTTCTCTCTCTCCATCTCCTGTTGTTGAACGCAGCAATTCTTCTTTGTTCTGAATTCAGGCAGGGAGAGGGGAGGCGGCGCCCTGAGTCGTAAAGGACCCTTCTTTTGCAGCCGTTCTTGGAGACTTCTCTGACGAAATGGCCGTAAGTTCTTGCTCCCCAACTCGCTGCTGTTTCCGAGGTGGGCCGTGTTTGGATCGGCTTTAGCTAGCAATTGGATTGCTTGGTTTCGGTTGTCGCAGAGAGAGGTGATTAGTCTTGGGTGCTGCTCCGTGCTTCCATGTGGGATTTCTTGGAATTGCCTTTGCTTGGCAGAAGAGCCTCGTTGTTTCCCTCTTCGCCTTGCATGCCCACTGCTGTTTTGCATAGGTTGTCTTCTTTTGCTTCGTGGGGAGGACACAGATTGCATCTGTGCTGAGGCAATTTTCTTGTTGCCTTCTTTTGGGGTTCTTTTCCTTGGCCAATAAATGCACTGCTCCTTATCATATCTGTGTAGTGATTGAAATCAAATTGGTTGCTTGTCAGTCCTTTCCGTCACTGAGATCCAGTTAGAGCATGCGGGTTTGTTGTGTCTGGAGTGTTAGTTTTAGGTATCGAATTGTTTCCTTTTCATCTATTTTCAATGACTTTTGTACTGACGTAGGGAGATAGTAATGCAAAGGATGTCGTCGTTTTGTGAATGTACGGTACCGGTGTGTTAAGGACCTTCCAAGCTTTGGGCAAATGACCTAGTAGGAGTCAGTTAACAATTCCGTAGTGTTTCGCAATGTTAATTCTGATCATTGTCAGAATGACTGAATGTAGGATTCCTGCATCCTTGACTAATAAATTGATTACAGAGACTGTGGAACACATTATATGAGAGGACGGAGTTCGCTTAGTATAATGTGTTGGCTTAGTATAGTTTGCCAACAATAATCTGATAAGAATTTGTTTTTCATTACATTGTACCAGCATCAAGGTGTTCCTAAATTTGGAAGTTGGGAGGACGAGGGTGATCACCTTTACACACAATATTTTGAAAATGCTCGGAAGGGTAAATCACCAGGGAGGTCAGTTAGTCAAAATGACCTCAAGGGAGATATGGAAGGGCTGTCAAAGGATTCACCGTCGGCGAAAGCTTCTCCCCTGAGGACTGGGTCAGATCCAGCGACGCGGAAGCCCAAAGATGAAAGGCGTGCAAACAGAGAACATGAACTTCGGCGTCATGAAGCCACTGCTCGAAAACCATATGCGGAGTCGCCTAACCACAGATACGGTGACAATGCTACTTATGAAAATGCAGCAAGGAAAAACAGCGCAGAGCGGTCACCTCTTCATCCTCGCCAGCAAGCAAGAATTGTCAACAAAGGAGGAGTTTCATCTCCTTCATGGGAACGCAGGGGTTTGTCGGAAGGAAACCGTGGAGCTGCTCCCACCACACCTGGAAGGTCCAAGTTGAGATCAAGCGGCCATGGAGACGAAACGGTACAGTCTTAACTTATGAGGTGCAATATATGTATACCGTGTTTTTGTTAAATAAACTATGGACAGAAATGAAACAAATTGTTACCTTTAAAAAAAAACAAATTTTATTGCTTGCTGTGTAGTTTCTGAAGTGAAGTACTGTGATTTTTTGCACATACAGCCTGATAGAGGATCAGCTGTGCCCAAGTTTGGAGAATGGGATGAAAAAGATCCATCTACAGGTGAAGGCTTCACAGACATATTTAACAAAGTGAGGGAGGAGAAACAGTCTGGTTCAGCTCCTGTCTCAACCAGCGACAGTGGTTATAACAGATCCAACCAAAACCGCAAATATGAATCCTCGGTGAGCCCACTTCAAACTTGCTGTTATGATGCTGGTTTTGAATTCTTTTATAATCAAACAATGATATTAAGGTTTTGATTGTGCTTATGCTTCAGATGCAATTTTAATTTCCTGGCAATATTGGTCAGTGCTTCGTATAAGCAGCTCTCGTCAGTAAAGAGATATGTAGTGGACACATTCCTGCTGCTTGATGCATCTTTATCATTTTGACACATTGATGCACCTTGCTGATGCTGCAATAATTAGAAGTCCATCAAAATCTAATTACCACTGATACTGCAACCACATTTCTAAGCAAAAGTATGGAGGCAGTATAAGATATGCTCCTACCAGTGTTGCTTTTGGTTATGGGCAAAATCCCAGTACTGCAGTAATCAGTTCTCACTTTATTGCATCATGTGCCTCTTATTTATTTGAAGCTAATAACCTCCTTGGCACCGATGCATGGCAATGCATTTTGATAGTATTATGTGTAATGAATAGTTAGATAGTTGCTTATAGTACTTAATAGAATTTGATTATGTTGAATGTACTACTTCATAATGAAATTGCAGGGACGTGATAAATATCTAACTCTATTAAGTATTACATTCAACTCACTGTTCCAGAATCATGTTGAACTCACTGTTCTTCCTTGCAGGGTTGTTCGTGCTTCGGTTGGTTCAGGAACTGATATTTATCCTGTCCCTGGGATTACATAAACCTGTAGCGAATACATTATCGTTGAGATGATTTCCACACTGTATGTCCTTTCTTGTAATATATTGTTTGGTGGCACTGCGTACCAGAACACGACTTTGCAAACTTGAGATTCACTAGTTTGAGCTGTTGTAACATGTGGTTCGTTTATTTATCTCCTTGAATGGAATCCTGCAGTCACGACTCACTATTGTATTCAGTGGCTGTGGTTATATTACACACGTACGCTGCTGGAATGGAACAAGCTGCTAATTAGCCTCCCGTCGTCATCATACACAAGATTAGACAATTCGATTCCATTCGACATGGCCGAGTGAATCGACCCGGTCATTCCTTTGATCCTGACATCCTGCCTTCCTTTGATCTAATACATCAGCTGCGATTGCGTTCTGCATGGCCGCCTGCTTCTCCTTGGTGGTCTCCCTAATCTTTCCACATCAACGACCGGGCAGCCGCCTGTCTCAATTTTAACGTTTATATGAGCGCTTTACCATTTGAAAGTTTCCGTGACGCCTTCCGGTTCACCTGCTGCCTTCGCATGGAATGCCGATACTTGAGGCAGGTCAAAGCGCTATAAATTACTTGCGAATTCAAGAAGCTATTGACCTTTTATTCCAAGGCGTAGCTTCAATCACTTAACCGTGGCTAGCTTTCTGCATATTTCTGAATTATGGAACATAGGGTATATCTTCAGCAATAAATGATCATGATCAATTGCTATCACAAACAGGTCATTGAACCATTTCCGAGCAGATTATTTCAAACGAAACTAGGTTTTGATACACACTCGAAATCTAGGAATCCTTGTAAAATCTGTTGGTGACTGCGCAGATACAACGCTGGTAATCAAAATCAGTTTGCTCTATTTGTGTATGAATAATGGACTTCGACCTAAGTGACCACCAATAATATCTATGCATACTGAGGGATCTACGAGAAATATTTTTATATACTGACAACGTCTCCTTTACATCAAAACTGAATGTTTTCTTGTCTATCCTTCGGGGCAACACACTGCCATAGAGCTTTGTAGGAATCAATTTCTCTTGCATCTATTCCTATAGCCCGAAGATTTCGTGCATATTCCTGCAAAGATAATGTGAGGCAAACTCGTCAGAGGATACATAGCATAATGCATAGGGCCAAATGTTAACTCATCACCTAGAAAATTTGATCAGGGAATGCTAGCTGTAAATAGATGTGAACTAAACCAAAAGTGAATAATTGTATTTATTTGATGCGGGGTGTATTTACAAGGAGACACATAGCATAAAGGGTAAAAGGTCAGCGGCCAAACCTGAATATCAAGAAATAGCTGCATACATATCTTTTCTGTGTCAGATATAACGTTATCTGAGGCATCAGTACTAGCCCCTACTCGTCTCTGTGCACCTTGGCGCAGTCTTTGCAATGAAGATTCAGTTTTCCTCGCCTTCGTATTAAAAGAAATTCATCTAGTTAACAGATACATAGAAACGAATTATAGAGGCAGTTAGGTATTCATTACTTACCACGTTGACAACTTCAGAAACCATCTCATAATAACTTGCAGTGATCTTGTCTGTAGATCCACGGCACAACTTAACTTTATCATCTTCTGATAAATAGTGAATACGCTCGCCTTCAAGAAACACCTACAGGAACAGAGACATAACTCTCAGCATAAAATACTCAAAAACTAAAAAAGAACATACAACCAATATAATAATTTAATGATTTTGATACCACCATAGGCATATGAAAGAAATATGAAATGGCAGAACATCAGTACCCATGTCATGGAATATGACCTATCTGATTATAGCAAAATTTAAGCTAGCAGGTTGACAACAGAATCCAAGTCTACATAAATACTCGGTTATCTAGCCCATAACGTTAAATGAAATTAAAAAAAAATGAACAAGGAGACAATACTCAGATCAGATATTAAGATGCAAAGACCGGGGAGAGGGTGGGGGTTAGGAATTCTGCTCGCCATCGATGGGGTCGGCTTTTAGGAGTTTCACTTCCCTCTAGTGCGCGGCTTATACATGCTTTAAGAGAGGAGACCCATTTCTAACTATATTTGATTTTATTATTTATGACGAATATGCTAATAAAGAATAGTCAAATTGCTAATAGACATTCATTTCTTTTAAATGGGTATAATAAATAGAAAACAAGAAATTATTAACCTTTAGAGGATGCAATATCCCAGATACGTATGGAGAATGCCTCACTGGAAGTTTATTGGTCATTCTATAGGTCGCCGTTATTCC
>LAPY01001193.1:52283-68328 GCA_000970635.1 Eragrostis tef
GTCGGTTGCCGGCAGCGGATGGGACGGGGGCGCCACGGCGAGATCCGCCATGGCGGAGGGTGAAGCGCCGCGTGGACTGTGGTGAGGGAGCAGCTGGATCTGAGGGAGCGCGCGCGATGAACGGAGATCTAGCAACTGCAGCAAGGGAAGAGGAGACGGTGCTGGTGTGCGAGGGAAGGCATGCGATGCGACGGTGGTTAGGGGACAGGCGACTGACGGAGGTGGGCTCGCGCCGCGCTGTTGTATTTCCTGATAGGCCCGGCCCAATGCTCGTGGGCTCCCAGGCTGAATCGGGGATCGGGCCGTGAAGAACTTCTGCGAGATCAGCTAGACTCGGTATTTGTTGTACCTGCAAGAACTCCTCCAGTTAGAGCATTTTGTGCATCTTTCAACTCCCTATTTGCCTGAAAATTGTGGGCAAAGTTACACTTAATTTTTTAGTTTTTTGCGATTACAGTATACTCATAACGCACACACCAATCTATAAATACACATACGCACGCTCTATAAGTATCATCGAAGACTTAGCTGGCAATTCTTCGAGATTGACTAACTCACCAGTCACCACACTAGCATCTTATCATTAACGGGAATGTCGCCTACTATTGAAAGCACAATGCTATTAAATTTTAAAAGTTCGTGAATCTGAGATGTTACTGAGGCTGTTCTAACCACTACTAAGCTACGATCCCTTTAACAAGTTACACTTAATCCGGCCTGCTGTTTACACTACTACCATAAAAAGACTCAGCAAATCGAGCAAATGGTTCATTTATTATTCTATTCTATCACGATGATAAACAACTAAATAGTTCGGGGAAAAAGTGTGCATTATTATGCTGGTGTATCCAATACAAATGAACATGACACAAACTTTTTACATAAATTAGGCACTTTTTTTCCAAGATCGTAGCCCCATCCCTCCACCGGACCGATGAAAATAGCTATCCAGCTCTATGGCCCCTCGTCCCTCCACAACAAAATACATATGGCAATGCAAGTTGTGATTCGGTTTTTGTATCTTATAAGTGCTTACGCTCGCTCCCCTCGCCTAAGAAAAAATATCATGCCATGTTGTTTGGTTGTTTTTTAGTTGTTGTTTATTTTTATTCACAAGGCAACCTAACAATCTTTTTTGCCCCTTTAAAATAACAGAATTTTAAGAAGGAGGACCTCTTCAAAATTTGATTCGACTGTGTGTGTATGTGTGTGTGTCAAATCATCTATTTGGCTATTGCCCTACTTTTGTTGAGGTTTTCTTGGGGGTTCAAAGCCATTGCCATGAAATCACTTGTGAAAGAACATGTTTCTACAGTGTAAGTTACCTTCTTCTATTATAATAAAAAAGACTCATTAATTCATTTTTCGCATAACCATGTATTAATATGTATGCTTTATATGCAGGTTTACTATCACATTAATTGAGTTGTGATTCGTTTTTTACCTTAAGTAAGTGCATATGCCCCCCCCCCCTTCCCCCACACACACACCCCACCAACCAACCAAGCAAAAAGAATGCTATGTTGCTGTGTTGTCTGTTCGCTTGGCTGCTTTACAGCAGCTGTTTTGCAGCAGCTATAGTGTTTCAGTTATTTCTTCTGCAACGGCTACAGTGCTTTTGCAGTCGCTACAGTGCTCGCAGTTATTTTTCTGCAGCCGCAGCTGCAGTCTACCGAACAGGTTGAATTATGCGAGAGGACACGGTACTGGTCAGGAACCACAAACCAAAGGACTTGTATGTACCTCGTAGTCGTACAAACATACTGTACCACAACCAAAAGGACTTGCCCAAAACTTGCCAAATGCATTGGATTCCTGCATTCGCTTCGTATTATTTCTCAGCCTGGATACAACGACCAAACCACTCTCTCTCACAAACAAGTCAGATGATGATACTACACCTGACCAAAACTCAAACTCATAGATGGCCAAACGGGCGGGCCATAATGGACGGGCACAAAGCACGACTATTTTGGCCCGGCCCAAGCACGGCACAGCCCATGAAAGTTCGGGCTGGGCCGGCACGGCACGAAGCAGAGGCCCGTGTCTGCAGCCGCAGCTGCAGTCTACCGAACAGGCTGGTTTTTAGGTATTGCTTTTTTTCCCTTATGACAACCTAACAATCATTTTGCTCCTTGAAATAGCAGAATTTTCAGAGCGAGGCCTCTTCGAAATTCTCTCTCTCTCTCTCCCTTTTAATCTCCACTTATATGGGACAAAAATTCCCTAGACCAGCTAGAAGCCACAATTTGACATCATCAGTTGAACGACCCTCATCATGTGGGTTTCCTAATCTATAAACGGGCTAAACTTGGGCTCTGTCTGTGAATCTATGAATGGGCATCGGAATCTCGAAATTTTGGAAGCTGGTGTTTGTTGTTCATTTTCGTTGCATCACCGTCGTCTTAGAAGGAAGCAACTGCCTTTCTTCTGGAAAGTGAAAGAGCGATGAGCCATATCAGAGTAGTTGCGAAAGCGAAACAAGGAACAGAGCAGCAGTGTCATGTTTACCCGGAGGAAGAGAGATGGGGACTCGAGGGATCGACTGTAACTGTTGCGAACGAGCAGCAATTGCAATGAATTATCAACACTCTAGTTTGGGGCCCTGTCCTGAACCTGGCCTATTGAAAAAGCTAACAACACTCTGCTCATGCTGCAGCACCTTCTCAGAGTCATAGCCCCGCCATCCATGAGAATACTCTCTCTATCTCAAAATATAAAGGATTGTTGACTTTCAGACTTCATGTTTGACCATTCATCTTATTTAAAATATTTATAAAAATATAAAAATAATTATGTTATATTTAAATATATTTATTAATGAAACAAATCATACCAAAATAAATATTATTTTTATAAATTTTTCAAATAAGACGAATAGTCAAACGTGATGTCTGAAAGTTAACAATCCCTTATATTTTAGGACGGAGGGAGTAGTAAGCATGTTGCGTTTACATCAGGGCTGCAAGTGGTGCATGCCAATTGATTCATAAGTGCTCAGTTATGACATGTGGAAGAAACGGTCTTTCTGCAGCCACAGGGGATGCATAGAGCAATAAGAAAATGGTTTTAAGAAAGCTGAGAGCAATCTTCTACTCTTGCTGCTCGATCCATTTAATTTGCAATTTTTTATATTTTGAAACAGAGGGGAGTAGCAAAGTCGTGCTCTGTGACGGCGGTGCATGGGCCGGCATCGCTACCGCGTGTTCACGTGGCCGCCGGAGAAAGGCCGGGTGGCCACGTTGCGCACTGTTTACGCCTGATCATTCCGTCGTCTCGCGGGATCGGGGTCCTCTGCATACCAATTCAGAGAATGCCTTTTTGGCATTAGCCCTCATCTGGGCCGTCCAGATTAAAACGAACGGCCATGCTTCTTTCTTCTATTTCTCTCCCCTGTAATGCTAAGTTCTCCCATGGAGTTCTTTCTTGTCTCCGATGGAGAAAATCCCTTGGTTTTGGGCGGAGGCCCGCTAGCTAACCGCGGCAGAGGTAGCACGCGGCGTGCAGGCGTGTTTTGCTTCGTCCTCCGGCGAGCGCGTTCGTGGCGAAATCACGGCCTCTAGGTAGCACGCAGCCTGTGGACATGCTTTGCTCCAGACTCCGGCGAGCGAGTGCGCGGCGAGGCGTCGTCGTCCGGCAAGCATTCGCCCGGAAATACGGCGTCCTCCAAGGATCACGCGGGTCGTGAGCGTGCGTTGCGCCGGCCTTCGTGGCTATTGCTCCTCAAACGGTTGTAAATCATTTTGTCATCGTCTCACACACGAACAAGTACTCCCCAAAATCAAGCTCCTCTAGTCTTCTGCATGCAGGGCTTAATTCGAGTTCTTGTGCAAACAAAAATGGCTGATTTTGGCTGCGTATTTCAAGTAAATAAATCTCCATCTCAACTGAATAACCTGCATGTACGTGGACCTCACCCAAATCGATCTCGTCCTTGATTGAATTGAGTTTTCCTCTTTACTTCTGGTTGCCATGGCTAGCAGGAGGCATGGCTTTGTGACCTACTGCGCGGCCAGCCGCCCATGGTGTCGGTAGCCATCGCGTGAGGAGGCCAAACACGCCTCCGCAGTCAGCACCCCCAAATCCGGCAGTCGATGGGGATGCAACCTCCTACAGCATCGGCAACGAAGGAGAACGTACGAGAGAAAGGGAAGGATATTCGTTGCGGGATCCTGTGTCGATCTCAGCCTTTGTTTTCGACTCAGACGGTTCGGATGTGAGGTAATGCTAAAAAAAAAGTTCTCTGCATTAGCTTCTTTCAATTCAGAGGACCCCGTCTCGTGGGGATGTTGACCTGCACGTAGCCAAGGCCGCGCTTTGACGAGGTGTGCATACTGCACCAGGGTTCAAAGTGAGGGAGGGTGGGCCGGTCAAAAAAAAATTTGTGACACAATAGATCTGAAATGTCAACTTCCAATAAAAAATGTATTCCAAATACAAGTTACATAAGTACAATGCTTAAAACTAATGTTGCTGATAGAGGCTATGAATTTAGCGGAGTGCTCCTAAAAAAACAATATGAGCTATAGCTAAAGCTATTATCTATGTTTTTGCAAAAAAAAGGCAAAATTTTGCTAAAATATAGTGATTTCATTAATTTCGGCTCAGATTTCATAAATGTGTGCCATTATTGAAGCATGTCATCATTCAAACATGTATTGGCCATCTTTACTAGCTGCCGAGCAATCCACATAACCAAAAAAATACATATCATCACCTCAGCCTGATTTATGATTTATGAATCAGAAATCATATGTAGTTAAAAACAAGATGAGAAAGGGTGAGGGAACCAAAGGCAATAAATCCTCTTTTGCTGCAACTCTCCAAAGAAAAGAGATGCATATCTCCATCCTTCTTATTCATAACTCAATAGTTCTACACACATCAATCAAATTGCGCAAGTAAGACTTAATTTTTGCTATGCCTAGTCGAATCGAGCAGGAGCCATTGCCGTTGTATCCTTGTATACCTGACTGCTTGACTATCGGATCTCGTGGAGCACTTTAGAACTGCTCCGGCTCCGCCCAACCTCACCGAGCTCGCCACCTCGACCCGGCGCGCAGGCGCAGCCCCTGCTTGTGCGCCACAGCGCAGCAGCCTCAGCGAACCCGACCGCCGCCGTGCCAGGGACCAAGTCCCAGGGTCTAGCGATCGACGGCGCCGGCGTAAGGCTGCAACCCTAGCGAACGACGGCAGCCCTCCCTCTCTCTGTTCGCTCGTCCGCCTTCCGCTCGACCTCTCTCTCTGTGTGTGTTCGCTCGATCGATTTAGCTGGGGTGGGCTGCTTGGCGGCCAAAACTGGGGGTGGGCCGCGGCCCACCCGGCCCACCCCGTAGCTCCGCCACTGCATGCATCGTTCATTTGCACTCTGCTGCCACTTGTCTGCGTATCTATCGATCAACAAAAACTCTCGTTGGAGCACGCGTTGTTCCGTGTCTGACTTCATGTGATGCGCGTTCCGCCAGCACATGGTATAATATACTAATGTACTCCTATTTCAGAATCCTCCTCCTTGCAACTAGCTCGATCATATATACTCCTATATTCAGCATATGTTCCACCGCAAAAAAATATATATTCAGCATATGTGGACGGCCTCGGCATCGGCCTCGCCGTCTTGCTGTTCTTGAACCGAAAAATTAAGTGCTTTTTTGGTAGGGCTTTTTTAATAGCTTCTTCAACGGCTTCACGTGATTTCTAACCAAACGGAGTGCTTCCTCAGGTGCTTCTTCTTAAAAAAAAGAGGAAGCTCCTTCAAAAAAAGAGGTGAAGCATGAAGCCACGAAATGGTGGTTTCACCGGCTTCTTTTCTCTACTATTTTTTTATCTTTCTATATTTGTCCCTAAAAATATAGAGAAGCTGTTGAAAAAGCCGTTTTACCAAACGTTTTAGGCACAGCCGTAGACACAGCCAGCACAGCTGTTTTTCTATAGAAGCCACAGCCACAGCCAAAGCTGGTACAGCCACAGCCCTACCAAAGAGGTTTTAAGGAGGAAAAAGAATCAAAGAAAAATTAGGAAAGGAAGAAAGAATCGTTAGCTGATGGTTGTTGTCTTGTTGACACGCTGGTATTTTAATGCAGTGCCTTGCTTGTCCATCGACGAGCCCGACTTTTTTTTTTCGAAAAAGGATCGACGAGCCCAACTCAAGTTCGCGTAAAGAAAAGAGCATAACGCAAGATCTTCTCTTGCACATGCTACCAACATACAAGTACATGCAGCATATGTATAGATACTAGTACTTGTTCAAACCTTTAATTCGTACATGCATA
Source organism: Eragrostis tef (assembly GCA_000970635.1). Classification (NCBI taxonomy): domain Eukaryota; kingdom Viridiplantae; phylum Streptophyta; class Magnoliopsida; order Poales; family Poaceae; genus Eragrostis; species Eragrostis tef. Next base: position 58,556 of record LAPY01001193.1, read on the forward strand.
TATAAAAATGCACTAGTTCCTCTCTGTTCAACAAAAAAGCATGAGCCATAACTTAACGCGTGGGCGTGTATTATTAGCAGGATTTCGAGGGCAAAATGATTGGGCTGTCGGTGGGCCAATGCGGCGGCTCCAAGCGTAAGTAATCTATCAGCACCGGCAGCAAAAACAAAAGCCCCGTGTTGTGAGCTCTGATACGCATGACCAACGGTTAGCAGCCAACCAGCCTGCCTGCCTGTCTGCTGATGAGAAAGTCTTCTGGTACAACTAACCATAGACCCATACCGCTATCTAACACTGCTAGCTTCCCTCTTTGGATTATTTATCAACTTTCTGACCAGGCTGCCCAGAAAAGGTCCCGATACACAGCGTTAGATGACCTTTCCTTTTTCACGCTTCTTTTGACTTGTTAAATACAATGATCCCTTTTTTTTAACAAAGACAATGATCCTTTTTTGTAGATGAACTAGTTAAACTTGTTAAATCAGAGGGAGTTAAGTTAGACAATGATCAATGATGATATCAATGAAGTATCGTTTGGTGATGGAATGCAGGTGCCCTGCGATCCAAGGAAAGGGGATTCTTCTCTTGCTAGCTAGTCATTCGTGCAGTGCAGATTCAATATGCCGAACCAGGCTCCATCTCGTCGGTCCGTCTGAAATTGCACTGTCATACTGAGTTGGATGCTTCCTAGCTAGTTATACGTAAGTGGCACATAAACAGCAAGCTTCTCCACTCAGCAATAAGCAGCAGTTATAGAGTACTCGTAATTAAGAGGGCAGTCCTGCGTGGTTAATAATTAATCGCCTGAAATATGATTTATATTTGCAGAAAATTAAAGATGTATATGTGCAGCTGGTTATTTATACTGACATTATAAGGTAGCTTTCTACAAATCGGTGTGTTCGGCAGGCTGCAGCTGCAGAAAAATAACTGTGAATACTGTAGCGGCTACAGAAACACTGTAGCTGCTGCAAAAGAAATAGCTGAAACACTGTAGCTGCTGCAAAGAAGCCGCTGCAAAGTAGCGAGACGAACACACCGAATAATCGCAACCACCCTCTGTATAGGTCGGCGTCCAACTGTCCTAGGCCCTAAATTTTGTGAATCAGGAGCCATGTGCAAACAGCTGCAAGCACCTCCTCCTTTCTCTCCTTTTTCTTTCTCATCTCTTCTTTCGGGTGATGGTAGCCATTAGCAGCAACCAATAATCCTTGGCTCATGTGTTGCAAATATCATGCGATATATACATGGCCGATAATAATGGGTTCGCGCAACAAAAAAAAAAGATAATAATGACCGCGTAACCACTCTAATCAATCGGTGTCAGCGCATCGACCTGCCAGCCTAATTTGTCTATGCATGGTTGCACGTACGTACGTATGACGTGAGGTCACTCAAGGTAGGAAAGGAAACTTCCAAATCGAACCCACAACACCTGCCCTTTGCAGAGTCAATCAGTGGCGAAGCTAGAGCATTGAGCACCCAAGTGCACACTTCAACTTTAGGTCTCATCTGAGCTTGCATTTGGCCTTCACAGCGGCTCAGTGGTGCACGATTTTGGCTCAAGGTGTTGCACATAAGGTAAAATTTATGTGATGACAACTAAATTTTGTGTTGGAGCCTGGTGCCGGTGCACCAGGGAACAACAACGTAGCTCCGCCAGTGGAGTCAATGCCTGTTTATCGTGACGTTATGCAGAGTACCCATGTCACACCTCGCGAGAATAGAAAAATGCAGAGGACTATACTGCTGATTCCTAGCAACTCCAACAGGCTCTGTATAACGGCACGCCTAGCCAAATATAGCTTTTTTCTGCAAAAACACCGCTCCAACAGAATTGGTATCGTCCTGTCCACTTTTCTTCCCTCGCCATCCCGAATTCTTCGCTCGCCATGTTTGGCTAGCTCGTACCGCTCGCGATCTCCCCTTCCCGCGCGCCCATGGTCCATTCCTGCCCCCGCATCCCCGTTCCCGCGCGCTCAGCGGCTGCTTCCCGCATGCGTAGCTGGGAAGTGCACTCCAGCAGCCATGGTCGTAGCTTGGCAGTTGGCACCATACCAGAGAACACAAAGCAAAATACTTCTCTTCATCATTCCCAAGATGAAAAAAAAACAACCGTCATTGTCAACAAATTCTTCCTCTATTTGAGCTTCGATGAATTTGGTCATAGTCAACAAATTCTTTCTCTATTTAATTTTTTCTCTGTTCAAACCCTAGCCGCAAAATCACCAAATTCAAATCATTAACTTTCAATCGGAAAATGGATCCATTTTTATGGTCACGAACACTCGTCCCGGCGGATTCAGTCACTGCCAATGGATCTTCTCCAAGGTGTTGTTGCCTGTTCGTCTGGTGACTTCGTGGGGGAAGAAATCACTACTTTACCAGCAATGGTGACGGGCCAGGAACAGATCGCAGGGACGTATTGATTATGGGCCGAAACGGCTATGGCTAGCGGAAGCGAAAAAAACAAAGCCCAAGACGTTTGAAAATAGAGATTCTAAACTTTTAGAGAGGTTGTTGGTTTAGTTCACTTTTTTAGAGGTGGTTCTATTTTAAAGACTAGCTAAAAATGAGGAAATAGCTAGCATTTTTTAGCTACCCTCTTGGAAATGCTCTTACATTCCAGCGTGATTTACGGTGCAAACCAGGTGTTGAATGAGCATCTTTTCACTACCAACTCTTGCATGCCAAGGCGTAGTGAACTTGGACGATATACTATAGGGTGCGTTTGGTTGGAAGGCAAAGTTGGATGGGTCATGGCCGCCAAGTTTTTTCTAGATGACCCCATCCATCCTACCAAACATCTAGACTAGATGGGGCGGCCAAGTTTTTTGTTTGGTAGGTTGTATGTGACTACCAAATTTTTTGTTTGGTTGGTGGGTAGACATGGCTAAGTTGGATGTGGTCACCAAACTCACACAAATGTGAGCTTACCCTCTTATAACATGTGACATCAATATTTGTGTATAACACACACACACAAAATACACAACAACCAAATAAACAAGTACCAGTCACATAATTAAGAGTTCAAATAAGCATCTAATTATATGAGTACATCACTTAAGTAGCAAATATAAGCCTTGCGCATGGCACAAGTTCTCCAACATATAGAACCCAATCAGCCCAAAGTTCAGTGTTCCATGGGATGAATGCATTAAGCTAATACTTAACTATTAACAAAAGAGGGTTACATCCTTCAGCACATGATTTCTACCTCCCAGAACAATGGTCGGCAACAAACTTAGCAAACCTGCTGAGTTTTCTGTCAAATGGAAGCTGCATGAATGCTCTAGCTTGACTTGGATGCTCAACAAAGTAATCAAAGTAGTCATCAACATGTGAATCATCAAAGCCGGGAAGGGCCTGCAAGGTTGCATACAAATTTGATGGCACGTCCGTAGCAGCAGTAGCGGACTCACGTATTGCATCAGCAAGCAATTGACCAACACCCTTAAAAGCAACAACAAGTCCGCCTTCCTCTTCATTGTGACTTGTCTTCACCTTCTTGGGTATGGGCGCTGAAGAAGTTGCCCCATTCTGCTCAGGGGTAGGAGCAGCTGCTGCACTAACATCGACTTCCTCACATTCACCTTCATTCTCAGCAGTACCTAGAGCTTCACTTGATCCTTTCGCAAACTTTCCGGTAGCCAGACTATCGCCAAATATTGTAAACATCTCATTATAGTGCTCAATTGGCTTGTTCAAATACTCAGCATCAGCTTTGTGATCCTTCAATAAACAAGAAATGGTAAGAAAGTGCAGATTTCAGTAACAAGTAATTGTATAAAAGCTGCAGGTTTTGGTAATAAATAAAGAAAACACAAATTCCCATACCTTGATATATCCTGTGTAGTGCTCATGATCAAGACGAATTGTGCAGCTGTCTTCATCAAAAAGAGCACCACTTATCCTCATAAGGCCACAGATTCTTATATATTTGCGCTTTCATGTCCTAATATGGTGAGCGATGTGTTCACCAGAGATCCTCATCTTGAAGTGATCATTTATAGCCCTGGCACAAGAGTTGTGATGCACTTTCTTGAAGTCTGTAGAAGTTTTGATGCCATTAGCCACCAAACCGTTTAAGTGGGACAACATGTAGGAAGACATTGAAGCTGTCCAAACTAATTGCCCACTGCCTTCAGCTTTTCCCACTTGCTGCTCACTTGCATCCATTTCCTACAAAAATATGGGTAGAACATACATATATTTGCAGCAAATTCAGTAACTAATTAGAGAATAAACAACTCAGCAAGATACATGTCCATAAGCAGATATTATATGTCCATTAGGAATGCAAATTACATATTGAAATCAATAACACATGGGAAGTACATGTTCACACACAAATACAACAAATTAAATATCCATACATAAACCAGCAAACAATAAATTAATTTCCATAGTGATTTTGACGATCTGCTCTCATTTGATCAGCAATGTCTTGTCTGAAATTAACCATAAAGGTATGTTCACTTGCTTGACCACTTGAGGATGAAGCATGCTCGTGATAAGGCACCCCATTGTTATCTTCAGGTATGATTAGCTCATCAAGCCCATCCCTTATGACCCAATTATGAATAATGCAGCAAGCAACCACAATATCTACTTGAGTTGGATAGGGAAAGAATGGTTTGGCATCATCTAGCACTTTGAACCTCCTCTTGAGTGACCTAAATGCACGTTCTACGGTCACACGGAGAGATGAGTGTCTATGGTTGAATAACTCCTCCTCATTTTGAACTGGATTGTTTCCCCACTCATTCAAGTGGTACCTCACACCACGAAAAGGGGGTAAAAATCTAGGCTTGGCTCCATATCCAGCATCAGCTAATAAAAATTTTCCTAGCATGAGGGAAAAGTGACTATCGTTAACTACGTGAATTAATATCATGGTCAAATTGAACTACAGAAATGATCTATTACCTTGTGGTACACGAAGGCCATTTTCACGCTCTAAAGCATCTCGTAAAACAAGAGCATCATGGGCTGTCCCCTTCCATCCAGCCAAGACATATGTGAACTGTAAGTTCAAAGTCTACACATGCTAATACATTTTGAGTAGTATAGCCCTTCCTACCACGAAAAGAAGGCTCCATGTCCTTCGGAACTGATGCACGTATGTGCGTGCCGTCAATAGCGCCGATACAATCCTATGTTGTAGACATATTTGTAGATTAGGTAGATGCCTAAAATCTGAAGGAAAAAAAAAGATAGAGCTAAGCCTCACACCTTGAAGTAAGGATCATATCTTGGGCTGCCTGCAATCTTTGCTGGGGTCTCAAGTGAAGGTGGCCTTATGTATTCAGATCGTAGCTCGCCAATGGCATGGAGGACTCGATTAAAATAGCGACTAACCGTCTCACCTGATCTATCAAAATTAATCCCAACTAACCTATTCCTAAGGTTGTGTCCCACAGTGTTCAAGAACATAGCCACTTGCTGCTCCACACACATATGAATGGTGTCTTGAAGCAAACCACGATCCTTAAAAACTTGACAAAAACGAAAGAAGGCAGGTTTTGTAAGTCTAAGCAATGTTCACACAAGTTGTATCATTCCTCCATATTTTACTGTTTAGGTACTCAATTCTCATTCTATCCCTCTCATCCATCGGTCCATAGCTAATTGATTCCCTAAGAACCCTTTTCCTCTTCCTAGAAGTAATAATCATAGCCATCATTTTAAGTAAGATTTGTGCTACACCAACATAAATCAAAAGCTTGGTCCTCTGGTCCATCTACAAGCACACATCAATTAGGCAATCAACACTTCTTCCCATTTTACACTCACAAATTAAGTTTCTCAAATCTACAAGAACCCTAAGGATTTGCAGTGCACAAATCAGATCCAGGTATGATTGCAAAGCAGAAGTATTGAAACATTAGAGAGGGAGCAAAATCTTACCTTGGATGTGCAGGTCGCCGCCGATTGAAGGGTGTGGGGCAGGGGGTCGATGAGCCGTGCGCAGGGGCGGAGTTGGGGACGACGCTCGGAGCTGCGGGTCGACGATGGGGGCGCCGTCCAGGTGGAGCTCGTCGATCTGAGGCGAAGGTCAGGGTCCGGGCGGATCTACAGGGGTGCCACCGCCTCCATGGCTGCGAGCGAACGAGAGAGAAGAGAGGATGATGCGTTCTGTGGTGAGCGAACGATGAAGGGTGCGATTGGGGTGGGGGTGCGGTAACGGGAGTGGCGGATTTGCCCGGATGGCCTCATCCAGGATCTGGAGCGAATATTCGCTTGACTGGCGGCCCGAGTCACCCTCGCCCAGCATCTAAACATGGACATCCTAAAGTTGGAAGCAGCCACGCCAGAAAGTTTTTTTTTTTTTTTTTTTACCTCAAAGTCTACACATGCTAATACATTTTGAGTAGTATAGCCCTTCCTACCACGAAAAGAAGGCTCCATGTCCTTCGGAACTGATGCACGTATGTGCGTGCCGTCAATAGCGCCGATACAATCCTATGTTGTAGACATATTTGTAGATTAGGTAGATGCCTAAAATCTGAAGGAAAAAAAAAGATAGAGCTAAGCCTCACACCTTGAAGTAAGGATCATATCTTGGGCTGCCTGCAATCTTTGCTGGGGTCTCAAGTGAAGGTGGCCTTATGTATTCAGATCGTAGCTCGCCAATGGCATGGAGGACTCGATTAAAATAGCGACTAACCGTCTCACCTGATCTATCAAAATTAATCCCAACTAACCTATTCCTAAGGTTGTGTCCCACAGTGTTCAAGAACATAGCCACTTGCTGCTCCACACACATATGAATGGTGTCTTGAAGCAAACCACGATCCTTAAAAACTTGACAAAAACGAAAGAAGGCAGGTTTTGTAAGTCTAAGCAATGTTCACACAAGTTGTATCATTCCTCCATATTTTACTGTTTAGGTACTCAATTCTCATTCTATCCCTCTCATCCATCGGTCCATAGCTAATTGATTCCCTAAGAACCCTTTTCCTCTTCCTAGAAGTAATAATCATAGCCATCATTTTAAGTAAGATTTGTGCTACACCAACATAAATCAAAAGCTTGGTCCTCTGGTCCATCTACAAGCACACATCAATTAGGCAATCAACACTTCTTCCCATTTTACACTCACAAATTAAGTTTCTCAAATCTACAAGAACCCTAAGGATTTGCAGTGCACAAATCAGATCCAGGTATGATTGCAAAGCAGAAGTATTGAAACATTAGAGAGGGAGCAAAATCTTACCTTGGATGTGCAGGTCGCCGCCGATTGAAGGGTGTGGGGCAGGGGGTCGATGAGCCGTGCGCAGGGGCGGAGTTGGGGACGACGCTCGGAGCTGCGGGTCGACGATGGGGGCGCCGTCCAGGTGGAGCTCGTCGATCTGAGGCGAAGGTCAGGGTCCGGGCGGATCTACAGGGGTGCCACCGCCTCCATGGCTGCGAGCGAACGAGAGAGAAGAGAGGATGATGCGTTCTGTGGTGAGCGAACGATGAAGGGTGCGATTGGGGTGGGGGTGCGGTAACGGGAGTGGCGGATTTGCCCGGATGGCCTCATCCAGGATCTGGAGCGAATATTCGCTTGACTGGCGGCCCGAGTCACCCTCGCCCAGCATCTAAACATGGACATCCTAAAGTTGGAAGCAGCCACGCCAGAAAGTTTTTTTTTTTTTTTTAGACAGTTTGGCGCAAGTCTTTTTAGTGAGATTTAACCGTCGGAATGGACAGGAATGGAAGCGGCGAATTCCTTGGGCCGGCCACATGCGTGTGTTCGGCCCCGCTGATGATTGGTTGACTGACGTCGTCAAGCAAGCAAGCAAAAGCGAGAATGGAAAAAAGAAAACGAGGCGCGTCATCAGAATTGTCGACCAGGAATTGATAGATGTGCTCGAAATGGGCAACATATAGCACTAATAACTACCAGTAGCAAATCCTAGTATAATAAATAAAAACAGTAGGAACCTTAAATTGTCAATTAGTACTAGTGTATCCTGTCCAGTTCGTTGCCTGAAGGTTCGTTCCATCACCAGTAATTAACATGAGAGGAGGAGGAGCGGAGCATAATCCCGTGGCTGGCTCGCAGCAAGTAGGGGTAGAGAGACCAAGCGAGGCACGTCGTCGACTACAGCTCGACGCGGACGGCACCGGCAACGACCAGGCCCGATAGAGGCCCAGGTGCGGTGGCCCCTCAACAACCCACACTAGCAGAAGAGAAAACGGAACGAACCCCGCGAGTAATCAATCAGTGGGAATGATGATCTGTCTGTCTTGCGCCGCTCCCTAGCTAACCTCTCTTCTCTCTCTCTCTCCGCGGCGCCGCGACAGTTGTTCCTTTCTTCCTTCCCGTTTCATTTGATTATTACTCCTCTCCTCTTCTTCCCCTCCATTCCTTGCCTTCTTAAAAAGCCTTGGCCTCCTGCCGTCACCCCGAGAGCTCCCCTCCTCCCCTGCCTACGACTAGCTAGAACACCACGAGAGGAGAGGAGGAAAGAATTGGATCGATTGAAGGAACAACGAGAGTTCAAACTCCGATGCTGGGCGGCAAGATGAAGGGCGGCGAGATGAGCAGCATTAGCCCGCTCGTCTCCTTCATGCTCGGCGCCGCCATGGCCACCGTCTGCGTCCTCTTCTTCATGTCCGCAAGCCCAGGCCGACGACTCGTCGACCTATCCGCCTTCACCTCCGGCAACGCCACCGCCGACCAGCTGCTCTTCCCGGTCCAGCGCGACGGCGGCAACGACACCGCCGCCGCGGAGGCCACCCACGCGCCGGCGCCGGCGCCCGTCGAGGTACGCCTTTCTTCTTCTCCTTTGCCCCTCCCGATTCCTCCTACGCTGTTCTTCATGTTTGATCGTAGTACAAAACTAATTCAATTCGGTGGTAACATCATCATGCTTATGATTACATACATGACTTACGTGATGTGAAAATCACTCTAGTTCGATTTCAGAGCAGGGGGACATTTCGAACGTCCATCATCGACCAACGGATGGAATATAGGCTAGCTGTAGCTTTTCTCCTACTACTCCTTGTTCCTCCTAGCCCTGCTGCCGAGCCGTGTCACAGACTCGCAGCACCTCAACACGGCCCCTGTTCCACGGGGGCGAGAGAACAAACAACGGAACAAAACAAGCTTTTTCTCTCTTCTGTGGACCTCTGGAACCACCATGCACGCTATTTAAAAATCACAAAAACCGGGGCCCGTTTGTATATTTACTTACTAGTTCAATCGCCCAGCAATTGCTAGCGATAAGAAAACGCAGAAACGGAAGGAATCCCTTTTGAACAGGTTACGTCGCCTGACGGCGACCGGCTAACCAAAGTGGGATTAGTTTATCCACGACTGTCATCACCCGAACAAAGCCTAGTAACCTCCAAAAGGCAAAGCCGGCCTACGCAGACCAGCACACGTCTCTAGGCTAGCTAATCCTGGGTGGGCGTCTGCTTTCTCCTCCTCCTCCTCCTCCACTCTGCTCTTTTGTTGCCAAAGAAATATAATCGCTTTCCCGTGTCCCCACGCCACATAAACCTGATACTGCTAGATGATTAATCGCAGATTTTGTTGCCTTCTCCACATGGTGCTAGTAGAGGATAAAAAGGGCCTAATGTGACTCATCACATGTCTCTTGTAAACTTACCGAAGGATTCACCTAAACCACTCTGCCTGCTCCACACTCACCACGTGTCCGGCCACCGACGAAGTGGAGGTGGCACGCGTGGCAGTGAAAACGGCTACTCCGGTTTCTGATCGGACGGCCCACGATCGGCGGCAGCCACGCCGCGCCGCCCGCCCCGGGTCA
>LAPY01001193.1:94446-105736 GCA_000970635.1 Eragrostis tef
GGCTGCCCACCCTGGGCAACCTGCACCAGATGGGCGCGCTCCCGCACCAGAGCCTGCGTGACCTGGCGCGGCGCCACGGCCCGGTGATGCTGCTGCGGCTGGGCGCCGTGCCGGCGCTGGTGGTGTCGTCGCCGGCGGCGGCGCGCGAGGTGCTCAAGCTGCACGACGCCGACTGCTGCAGCCGCCCTGACACGCCGGGGGCCAGGCGGCTGTCGTACGAGCACAAGGACGTGGCGTTCGCGCCATACAGCGAGTACTGGCGCGAGATGCGCAAGCTCTTCGTCGTCGAGCTGCTCAGCGCGCGCCGCGTCCAATCCACATGCTACGCCCGGGAGGCCGAGGTACATAATACATCATATCATATTCGATCCCAACAGATTTTATCGCCTTCACTGACGAAGAGCGTCGGTGTCAGGCAGCTGACACCGACGAATTTAGTATCACAACAATCTAAAAGACTAAGAGCTTAGCTAGTCAAAATCTATCACATGATGACAGAACCGGGTGGTTCCCACACCTATTCTAACCCTCGAAGTAAACTACTAATATATGCTGTCATGACTAATAATCATATATCGATCCTTAATTAGGTGGACAAGTTGATCGGCCGGTTAAGCAGCGCCCAAGGGAAGCCGGTGTACCTCGAGGACCACATCTTCGGGCTCATGGACGGCGTCATCGGCACGGTGGCGCTGGGGAACATCTACGGCACGGAGCAGTTCACGGACAAGAAGCACTTCCACGACGTGCTCGACGAGGCCATGAGCGCCAAGGCCAGCTTCGCCGCCGAGGACTACTTCCCCAACGCCGTCGGCCGCCTCGTCGACGTGCTCACCGGCGCCGCCTCCCGCCGCGAGAAGGTGTTCCGGGACCTCGACGCCTTCTTCGACGTCATCATCGACCAGCACCTCGACCCGGCACGCGCCACGCCCGGGAACGGCCCGGATCTCATCGATGTGACGGTCGGCCTCATGAAGGAGAGGTACCAACTAGGATCTATCAGCTTCACCAGAGACCACATCAAAGGGTTGCTCTCGGTACGTACACGCATATATAAAGTCGCCGTTGTTAGTTTGTTACTCAATTACTCATTCAATTTATTTCACAGCTCATCTAAAAAAATGGTATTAATTCCTAAAACACCTATATGTTGTTTCAGAATGTGTTTACTGCTAGCGTTGACACGAGCTCGGTCACCATGGTCTGGGCCATGGCCGAGCTAATAAGGAAGCCATCGCTGCTGAACAAGGTGCAACAAGAGATTAGAGCCGTGGTGGGAAACAAGGAGCGTGTGCAACCGGAGGACATGTCCAAGCTCAAGTACCTCAAGATGGTGGTGAAGGAGACACTACGGCTGCACCCGGCAGGGCCGCTTCTGCTGCCACGGGAGACCCTGCGGCACGTCAAGATCTGCGGGTACGACGTACCGGCGAAAACAAGGCTGTTCGTGAACGTGTGGGCGATCGGCAGGGATCCGGCGAGCTGGGACAACCCCGACGAGTTTGACCCGGACAGGTTCGACGGAAAGGACGTCGACTTCAACGGGACGCATTTCGAGCTCCTGCCGTTCGGAGCCGGGCGAAGGATGTGCCCCGGGATGGCCATGGGAGTGGCCACGATGGAGTTCACGCTCGCCAACCTGCTCCACTGCTTCGACTGGGAGCTCCCCGAAGGGGTGAGGAGTGAGGACATGAGCATGCAAGAGGCGGGAGGGCTTACCGTCCATAAGAAGGGGCCCCTCTAAGAAGGTGCCCCTCGTGCTTGTCCCCACCCGATACAAGTGGCAACAACCATGACCGATTGCAAGAGCCTCTGCACTCTGGTAAAGTAAAGAGATTGTAACAATAATATACGAGAGAACAGCTGTGTAATTAATATGGCTCCAGGTCAACTCAGAATCTGATATCTTAACTTGTTCCAACGACATTAGGCATCAGCTCAAATGTTTATTTTTCCATTCTGCCGAGGGACCCAGGGCAGTTTTCCATTCATATAAGAGTGAAAAAACACCAGACTCAGAGAGAGAGAGAGAGAGAGAGAGAGAGAGAGAGAGAGCACAGTTGCCATGCCTTATGCCAGGCCCATTAACATTTCCGCTTGGGTTACTTCATTGACACTAATTCTCGTCCATCTCCGCCATTGCTACCATTCGGCCGGCATCCTCCTTGATAATAAGCTCATGTTTCTCACTTTCGTAGATTATTGAATGGGTTAAGGCAGGTGTTCTGCCGTTTCATTTCAGCAAGAAACAGATTCGTTGAAGTCACGTTGTGTTGATACTGAGACAGGCGCTCGTTCGTGCCTGAGTCAGGCGTGCGTTCTCAGGCTCCAACCATACACGCCCATAGCCATCTCTGTCGCATGGCCCTGCCGACGATCTATATGTCCATGACTCCTAGCCCTCATATTTTTTTTTTCACATCTTCGCCAAATGGCTGTTCTTAATTCAGTTGAAGACTGGTGGTAGATTACGCTGTAATGCACATGGTCTAATACATGATTCAACGTTGAGAAATTCTACTCGACGCACTTGTCCTTTTAAGTGTTCCTTGGAGACTTGATCTGTTCCATGTAGTGGTACACTTATACCTTTCAGTCTCACTCATCAAATAAACATTTTGACGGGCCGGACTTCTTCCCAAATTTTCTCGTCCGTCTCGCAATGACAACTTTACAGTGTTCACTTTCATCACCAAATCTCACAAAAATAATACTCCCTCCATTTCAAAATATAGACATCCGTAACATTCAAATTTTTTGGCCAAAATATAGACATTGTTGTATTCCCAATGCATCTCTTTTCTCTTATTCTAACTTCCCAGTGCATTTATGTGCCTATCTCTATTTCTCTCCTCATTCAGTACTCCTTGTCGTTTCATGTGCCAGTCACCGTTTCCACATCTTCTTGTTTATTGTGTCCAAACTAAGAATTGTCTAGATTTTGAAATAGAAAGAGTAGATCGATTGCAGCATTTATACCCTCATAAGCTGCTCATAACAACACAAGCCTGACGATCATTATATTCATGTTTCGAAAAACCCTTCAAATTAGTTCCTGATGATTATTATATTCAGGTTCACGTACACTGACGTGCACGCTAATCACTAGTAACATGCATGCATGAAGTAAATCCCTTTTCCCCCTAATGCATGACGTAAATCCAATAATGCGGGCTCCAAATCCAAAGCTAAGCAAATTAAGCACATGCTACTTTTGCCTTGCGTAACTTGTGCCTTCAGAATGCTTAATTAGATAGCCGCTAAACATATTGGAATTCAGAGTCTAATTCCTTGACATCGTCATTTGAAACCTGTTTAGATATTCATTTTAGTCTATTGCTTTGCTAGTAAGGCATCCGACTTGCTCCAACCATGACATACTCATTTTGGACAAATATTCCATTGCTCATAAAAGATTGATCTGAAACAGGTCAAAACTCTACTTAATTAGTTAAGTAATAACATTCTAAGCCTAGTCTATCAACGTGAAATTCTACTCGACAAACGTCGGCACGTGTCCTCTGAAGTGTTCCTTTGGAGACTGGATCTGTTCCATGCACGTGCAATGCACTTGGATTTTTCAGTCTTGCTCCTCAAATAAACATTTTGACGGACTGGGCTTCTTCCCATAATGGCTCCGTCTCGCAATAACCATTGTACGGTCCATAAGAAAAGAAAACGAACTCGCTGCGTGTGTTCACACTCATCACCAAATCTCTCAAAATAGTAGACAGAATTGCAGCATTTTTATATATACCCCCCATAAGCTGCTCATAACAACACTAAGCCTGTGAATAGCTCTACTCATGATTTGAAGGAACTAGTTCCTGATGATTAAGGTCGACTTAATAACTGATCAAGCCATGAAGATGAAGCCATTGTTGTCAGTCAGTCATTATTGGCAGCAACTTCTTGCGTCGCCTCAACAATGGCCGCAGCATCTTGCAGTTACCACCACGCTCATTCTGCTCCTCCTCGCGATGGTCACGAGAAGCCGGTGGAGGAAGAACATCTGCAGATCGCCCAACAGAGGCGGTCTGCATCTTCCACCGGGTCCGCGGAGGCTGCCCATCCTCGGCAACCTGCACCAGATGGGGTCGCTGCCCCATCGGAGCCTTCGAGAAATGGCGCGGCGGCACGGGCCGGTGATGCTGCTTCGCCTGGGCACGGTGGCGACGGTGGTGGTGTCGTCGGCGGAGGCGGCGCGGGAGGTGATGAAGACGCACGACGCCGACTGCTGCAGCCGTCCAGACACGCCGGGGCCGAGGCGGATGTCGTACGGCCACAAGGACGTGTCTTTCGCGCCATACAACAAGTACTGGCGCGAGATGCGCAAAATCTTGGCCGTCGAACTCCTCAGCATGCGTCGCGTCAAGGCCACCTGGTACGCCAGGGAGGCCGAGGTATTCCTTCATTTTTTGCAGACATTAAATATACTCTACCGGTATTATATTCAGGTTCACGTAGCGACGTCCAAGTTAATCGCTAGTGATGCAATGCAATGCATGAAGTGAGAATCCCCATTTTTCCTAATGCACGATGTAAATCCAATAACGCGTGCTCCAAGTCCAAAGCTAAGCAAATTAAGCACATGATAGTTTTGCCTTGTGTGACTTGTGCCTTCAGAATGCTTAGATAACCGCTCAACATATTGGAATTCAGAGTCCAATCCCCTTGATATAAATTCATTTTAGCTAGTCTATTGCTTTGTTAGTAAGGCATCCGAGACTTGCTCCAACCATGACATACTCGTTTTGGCCAAATGTTCCACCGCTCATAAAAGACTGATCTTATTAACCAAGTCAAAACTCTACTTAATTAATATATTGGGTAGTAACATTCTAAGTCTAGTCTATCAACGAACCCTAAAAAAAGATATTTGAAGGAACCATTACGGGCATGTCCAGAATTGCCGAAACTTCACACAAAGCAGATCAGTTTTCATATATAGGAATCAAGAAAATTGTCAGTATCCTAAATGCGAGCGAATTATACTCTGCTAATAACATACACGTCATGATGGTTAGGTGGACAAACTCATAAGTCGTTTAACCAGCGCCGGAGGGAAACCAGTGCTCCTGGAGGATCACATCTTTGGGGTCATGGACGGTATCATCGGTACGGTGGCACTAGGCAGCATCTATGGCACGGACCAGTTTGCGCACAAAGAGCACTTCCATGATGTGTTTGACGAGGCCATGACCGCCAAGGCTAGTTTCACGGCCGAGGACTACTTCCCCAACCTTGCCGGCCGCCTTGTAGACCGCCTCACCGGTGTCGTGTCTCAACGCGAGAGGGCGTTCAAGGATCTTGACGAATTCTACGAGATGGTGATCCAACAGCACCTCGAATCATCACATGCCACGCCAGACAACGGACCAGACCTCATCGACGCCCTCATCGGCCTCATTAAGGAGCACCAAGGTCCTCTCAAGTTCACTAAAGACCACGTTAAGGGACTGTTGTCGGTAAGCGACGAACATAATTAATTTGCATCCAATGAACAAAAAGAATTTCAATTAGATACTATATCATGTAATAACTCTACAAATTTCAGAATGTCTTTGGTGGTGCGGTCGACACGAGCTCAGTGACCATGGTTTGGGCGATGACTGAGATGGCAAAGAACCCAACAGTGCTCAAGAAGGCACAAGAAGAGGTCAGAGTTGTGGTAGGCAACAAGAACAGGGTGCAACCAGAAGACATTCCCAAGCTCAGGTACCTCAAGATGGTGGTGAAGGAGACTCTAAGGCTGCACCCGACAGTACCTCTTTTAGTACCAAGGGAAACCTTGCGTCACGTTAAGATCTGCGGGTTTGGCGTTCCAGCAAAGACAAGGCTATTTGTGAACGCATGGGCGATTGGTAGAGACCCAGCGAGTTGGGACAACCCTGAAAAATTCGATCCAGACAGATTTGAGGGGAATGATGTCGACTTCAACGGAACACACTTTGAATTCGTTCCGTTCGGCGCAGGCCGTAGGATGTGCCCCGGGATTGCCATGGGTGTGGCCACGACGGAGTTCACGTTGGCCAATTTGCTCTACTGCTTCAATTGGGAACTCCCGGAGGGAGTGAAGAAAGAAGAGATCAGCATGGAAGAGGCACCAGGACTCACCGTCCATAAGAAGACGCCACTCGTGCTTGTGCCAAGGATATACCAGTGGCAGCACTGATCAATCTATCAAGTTCTACGGAGATGATGTATATTAAGTTTGGTGTGTTTGAATCCGTCGTTTTTGTCTTCACATTGTTTATCCAAGACATGCAGTCAACAGCCTTCATAATAATTATTGCGACGGAACAATGTGATATTAGCAGCATGTTCTAAAACTAGTGTGCTAGATAGCAGCATGTTCTAAAACTAGTGTGAGATTTCCCGTGTACCATCTTTGCATTGGATGTTCGAGGCGCTCCGTCAGGTCACTTCTAGGTCGCAATTTAGCACGCGAGACAACAGCTGTGGCGCGCAATTTTTCGCCCACCACCGCTCGAGATGCTCCAATAGATGCAGGCGTGGCTGGTGCTGCGTTGAGTCGCCCTCAGTCCATTGCAGGAGTTGACTTGTCGAAATTCTACTCGCCTTGGCTCTCTATAAAGCGTTATTAGTCTCCTGCACTTTATCCGCTCCAATCCTTTTCTGCTCAGTACAAGTGTACATCAACGGCCTTATCGTGGAAGGAATCTACCATCACTTGTTGAGCTTCCATATACCTACCTGACCCTTATCTCTTTCCATGCTGTTATGTTCTTCACACGCACACATATTCGATATGCCGGGTTCCCCATGCACAGCGTCCTTCCTTGGTTTCGCTGGTGAATAGAACCTAATTGAGCCACGAGTCAACCAATGTGACTGAACTGAGAGGAGAATATGAAATCCAAATCCCTGGATGCTCTCCAAAAAGGAAAAGACAGCCAAATGCAGATCTCCCATCCAGCAGCCCAATGATCCGCTGCTTTTGCGCGTCAAAGGCAAATATTCCTGCTGTGTCAAACAAGCCGCTGCCCCCAGCAAAACAAGTGCCTGATGGCTCCCTATAAATACATGGCCGGGCATGCACGCTTCAATGCAGAAGCACAAGATGAGATGGTAGAAGAGAGGTCTTGCATGCTAGTAAGAGGTCACCTTCGATAGCCAAGGATGATTTGCCTGTAACCACCTCTTGAACGCTCTTGGTGCCACGGCGCTCAGGAGCGGCAAGCGGTCCTGCATGCGGGCAGATCATCCGGGCTACCCGAGTACCTCATACTATGCCATGCCAGGCCTACTCTTCTTTGGGACTAGGGTTCAACAAGATTCACAACTCCCGTGAGGTATTCAGATGTAGCAGCTATTACCTTACCAAAGAGCATTACGACTCGTGGTGAAGTCCGCTTCCAGCAATTCGACAGCCATATTGGTGATATCAACCCAGCAGCATGGCTTTCAAAACGCCGTTGACGTAGATACCATAAGGTGTTTTCTCAGGTTTGAAATTCCTTTCTACCTTGTGCTTCTTTTCAGCCACATGCCCGAAGCCACTCCCACGTAGTCCCCACCCACACGAAATTGAGAATAATCCTAACATACTTATAATTATGACAAAATGTACCAGGCTATCATATTTCAGAACCATCACATCTTGGAGGTGACGTTTCAATAGAGCCAAAACTATGATATTTTTAAACTAAAGGATCCACTCACTATTCTTTGAACTTATAATGTAGCAATGTACCAATTCCTCAGCATACCATTCCCTTGCACCTTGCTTCAAGCCGTCCAGCAAGCCTTAACCAGGAGCTAATAGAAAACAAAAGAAGAAAAAATCTGAGAAGGTGAAAGAATTGGCCTTAAGTATCTGATATATAAACAACAGTGGCCACAGTGGCCTAACTTATACAACTACAAACCAAGTTCAACAACAAACCTGTTGCGCAAAATAAAATCAAATATGGTCAACTTATAATTTGGCAGCTACAAGCCAGCTAGTGCTCTTTGCTTCATATATATGACCGGTTGTCCCAGTCACTCCTCTAGTATTCATCACCAACGTTAACTTGGGGCCTTAAGTCACCTCAACACATTGCTAGTTTATGTTCAGAATTACCACATAATGCACAGAGAACTCGCACATGATACATAACTATCTACCACGTCAAGTTAGCTACATGACAACACAATTTGTTTGACACCCGAAAAAGCGGAAACCTAATAAAATAAAAACAAAGCAAATGCTTGTCCAAACACCTAACACTGCAGTGTCCACCAGCGTGTATGGATAGTAACATGGTTTATTTTTACGCTGATGATGGGAGAAAAAAGGTTGTTTGTATAGCAATGAATGTCCAAGTGAATGTACTATTTATAGCCACACAGATAGTTGGTAAAATGATTAAAGCTCCCATGAAGCGCTTATTCGATTTACATCATGGGTTTGAACATATGTATGGAATATTTATGCCTCAATTAGTGAAAAAGTAAGGCACAGAAAAGCTCCAAAATAGGCATAGTGCCACAATGGAAACCATACATTTATTACAAACTAAGAATATGTAGCCAATCAGCTAGTGGAACTCAACGATCATATGTAGAAATGGAAGCGAACAGACAAGGATATAAAAGAACAACCATTTAGTGATGCTAAAAATTGTAATCACGAAAGAAAGAATGAAGCCTCAAAATTTCACACTTTCAGGTTCCAAGTTAGTACAACCTGAGCAGGTGACCAAATAAACTAGTATACCAAAGAGCAGCATTTGTCAGAATTTTACAAGTTATAACCATTCATAAAAGAGCACAATTGTGGGTCATTTCTGTAATCATGGAAGACATGATAATAGGCATGTGGAACAACAGTTGAAGCAAGTTCGCTTGAAGAGGTGAATAAAATGGTAATCAGCCAACAAAACGTTCAGCTAAAGAAACAGGTAACTTGTAAGGCAACAAGGAGGCCAGTTAATGACCTGGAAAAAGCAGAAGGTCAACAGAAAACACAGGTGGCCAGTTAAGTAGCGGTGGTGCGAAAAGTTGTTGAAGAATAAGATGGAAGAGAACAAATGAGATACAAAAACTGTTTTCTGCAGATTAAATAAGATAACAACTGGGTGCGAAATTCTACTAGTTTGGTTCAGAACCTAGGCCAGGCAGCACATCTGGACCCATGTGTCCGAAATCCTGATCCGTAAACCACTCGGTCCAAGCACCCATCAAAACATATAATAACATGCAACACTCTTCATGGTAACCTTCAGTAGTCACCATTGATGCATTAGTTTTCACATGAATGCATCATATAGAGGGGAAACTACAATTACAGGTGATCCCCACAACACTCATGCTCAAGACGTCCAGTGCAAGCTTACTTTGGCAGCCACAAATGACAGAACTAATGCCAGGAACGGCTCAACGATGAATGTTTTAAGAATTATAAAGACAAAATCGTACAATAGTCACAATATCTGTGGCACTTGGAGTACGACTTTTGAAATGGAATAAATCCTCAAAGGAATTGCGTGTTGACACTCAATAGCCCTTTTACAACAATAATAGATTCTATGCAACAAGTTATGGCTTTTAGGGGGCTCAAGAGGCACAGTATTTCAATATATATATTTTTTAAGTGTGATTCTGGGGAGGTGGATATGGTCAGAAATAAAGAAACCAGTCCCTACCCGATTTGGAGAATATATACTAGATCTACTATTTACAAGAAAATATTCAGAGAGGAAAAAATCACGCTGGCGTGCTACCGACGAGAGTATGGATGACACGCTAATTTACATTTTTACAATACAGATGTTGGTTTTAGCTGACAACAATGAAATTATTCGAATCATGAACAAAACTACTGCCTGTGCTATGCTTGACACCGACCTCTTATGGAGCTGACCCCTGCGGCATTGTATTCTGGCTTCTCTACTACATCTACAATATCTGCTAATGTGCACAACATAACAAAAATGCATAACAAAAATGCAAGGAAGGAAATCCATAGAAGAGAAGGAAGTGGTGCATGATCTAAGACAGCATACTAGAATGTGGCTCTCTGGACAACACGCAAAGTTGTGAGTGCCAAAAAGCAGACACGCCTTTTCAATAGGGGCGCTCTCGCATTTCCAATCTAGAGTGGACATGTGAGCTAGTCCATGCCAATAGGCGCACACTGAATTTTTCATCTGACATTTTTTTCAACAGTTCAGAAACCAGTGGTCATAAATATTATGTGTACTAATATACTTCTATCTACTGATTTATCCTAACAAATCACACACAATTGTTGATGTTAAAAGCCACGGAAGAAATACTGGTAGCAGCAAATGCTTTCCAACTTACGACACCTTTCCCCTTTTCAGTTAACGGTACAGCGTCTTTAAGTAGTAATGATTATAACATGAATTAAATTTTAAAGTAGAGGCACTACGAGAGAATTTGCATTAAAAAAAGATAACAAGATCAAGCAAGTAATAAAAAGGCTCACATTGTTGCTTTGATAATGAGTGTGAACAAGTCAAGGCAGTAGCATCAAATTCATGCGACTAGTTCCCCTGTTCCATTTATTATCTCCATTATTTCCAATCAAATGCTATCGACAAACAGCACAACGTCATCAAACGACAAAGATAAGTAGATCACCTAACATATGTACAAGCTCGCATTGGCCAAAAAAAAGACACTGGTGATTTTCTTGTCACTAAGCAAAATGAGATTTCATCGAATGGGATGGGAGCTCACCAACTCAGGAAATGTTGTTGTTGCTCCGTAGCTTCTGAATGGAGGCATACATCTTCCTCCTAGACCCAACAGCCCCAATGCCCATGTCCTTGAGATCCTCCAACGTTAACAGTGGGAGCACCTCATCGTCCACCTCATGGATCTCAAACACCGGGGAGTACCGAGAAAGCCCCAAGCCATCCAGCCACGTTTTGATGGTGCTGTACCCCATGGCGGAGGGCAGGCGGCCGTTCGGGAGGCCCCAGTCCGCCACGCCGTCGGATTCTTCGCCGCTGGCGTCGCGGCTGCCGGAAACCCTAGCCCTCGCGGCGGCGGCGGCGGAGTCGGAGTGGTCCTCGTCGTCGTAGTAACGCTCCTCTTCGTCCTCGTAGCCGTCGGCGCCGGGGGGGGCCGCGGGAACCCACGCCGTGCGGGGCCGCCGCTGCTGTCGTCAGGGTGCGCGCGGCGCGCCGGGCGGGGGTGGGAGGACGTCTTTTGGTTCCGGCGCGGGGGCGGGGCATCGATCTCACCGAGGCGGACGCTGGGACGGCGGCGGCGCTTGGAGTACGGCGGCGCCGGGCGCTGCGCTCCTCCGGCG
>LAPY01001193.1:126225-137066 GCA_000970635.1 Eragrostis tef
CTTCCCGTCACCGGGCAGCCGCGACACCGTCTTGTCCAGCACGTAGATCACATATCCTGCATCATCAATTAAGAGAGGCAGATCATATCAAGTCTTATCACAAGAAACAAGCAGGCAGATCGATGAGGCAATGACGATGCTGCAAATCAACTCGATCATACGTACGCTTGAACTCGTCGAGGTCGCGCTTGGATGGGTAATGCTTGGCGCCGAAGCCGTAGATCATGGGGCGGCCCTGCTTGTCGTAGCCCTGCAGGTACAGCTTGTCCTTGCCCAGCTCGCCGGCGACCTCCTCGTCGGAGATGAAGCCGTTGGGCTTGGCCGTCCGCTTCCAGTTGAGGTACTTCACCAGCATCGCGCAGGCCTTGCCCACGTTGTGGTCGCGGGCCCGAAGGAACCGGCGCAGCATGTGATCGTCTTCCTCCTGCATCCATCCATGCAATAATTGACCAGGTCAACCTATGATTACTTCTTTTGTTTATTTTTTGAGAGGACTCTGAAAGCGGGAATTGATTTGAGCCCCCCAAGCTCCCAGCTTGAGGCCAGCCAACATTTATGAGGGGCTTTTCTGCTCCACATGGGCGATGATAGCGAATCAGGCCCATACATTTGACATTACTGTTCATCATTACTTTTAGCGAAAACTGAATATGATACTCCACATTTTCCATCACATAATTAGTGCAAACCAAATCAAAATACAGCTAGCTGTGCTTTTCATCATAAATGCTTGTGCTATCTTGTCTGATTACAACAGGATCCGGATCCGCAACTGTCCATTTTCTATTACACGGTGCAGAGAAACTGGAGATTTCGCAAACGAACTTTTTATAGTCTCAGGTGTTCGTTTACTCCCCTCTAAATTTTAGACCCGTCACATCAAAAAGAATCTTACTATTTAGAAGTACTAAATAAAGTATAATTATAAAACTTTTTGACAGATGAGCGTAAATTTACGAGACGAATCTAATGAGCCTAATTAACCTATGTTTTGTTACAGTGATGCTACAGTAACTATCTTATAATCACGGTTTTATTACCCTCATTAGATTCCTCTCGCGAATTAGACCAGGAGTTCTGCAGTTAGTTTTATAATTAAACTTTATTTAATACTCTTAAATGACAAAATTCTCTTTGATGTGACCCCTCTAAATTACTCTCTCTCTTTTTTTTAAAAAAAAAAGAAAATGATATCTGAATTGCTCGGTACTACTGTATACTTAGTGAAAAAAAAAAGAAATGATACTCTACATTTTCCATCACATAGTGCGAACGAAATCATACTCTACGGCTAGCTGTGTTCGTCATCATATAAATGCTTCGCTATTCTTGCCTGATACAACAGGATTTGGTAGAGGAACTGGGGATTTCTCAAAGGTAAATAACCACTCTGTTTCCTTTTGCTAATTTATTTACGAAAACGACACGTTTGTTTGCCACGACGTGCGTGGTTAGGTGGCCGCTCACGGGACTGCGTCAAGCTCAGATTTTTGAGGATTGTTAGCACAGTTGACAGGCCGGTTGAAACTTTTTGGATGCAGATCGAGTGAGCGAGCGGTCCATCCAACCGCACTGGTATATGATGGACGGCGACGTCCTCTGTTACGCAGTGCTCAACCGCTAACCAGTGGCGAAGCCACGTTGTCCCAGCCTGGTGCCTGTAGCCTGGTGCACAGGCACCAGGGCACAATTCATTTTTCAATAAAAATTAGTGAAGTTTGACCATGTGTGCACCTCCTTGAGCCAAAATTGTGCACCATGTCATCTCAAAAAAAGGCCAAACTGAGCTAAATCGTTGTTCTCTGGGTCAAAATGTTAAAGTGTGCCCCATGAACTCTTAGGCTCTAGCTTCGCCACTGCCGCTAACCACCTGTGCCTGACATCCAACTACCAGGGCACGATAGATGAACCACCCGTACGTCCTAAACAAATCAGTCACCCTCAGGCAACGAATGAGGAAAGCGTGACCGCACGGCCACAAACGCCAAGAACCACTTTCGGTTTTCTACTACTACAGTACTAACAGAGAACGGCCGCTGACTAGCATGCTGTGTGAATAGGGCTAAACTAAACACGCCGTCAGGTTGCTCATGTCGATTAGTCGCATTACTAGAGGTTCCCACGACTAGTAGTAGCTGGTGCTCGATATCACCCCCAATTTATGTGCTCTAGCCTTTCTGCGCAACAAATCTAGAGCCAGAAATCGAACCTATGCTCTGAGCGCTTGGCACGAAAGGAATGGAGTTCACATGCTTTTGGTAACACGTCATGCGCGGTTGAATTGTGCTCACAACTAGTTTGATTTGTAGAAGAGGGAAACGAGAACAACCGTGTGCATGTTGTGTATTCAGTGACCAGAATTGTGATCTTAATTAACAGGCAGCTGTGGATCATATCGGAAGCAGGGAGAGATGGAGAGGAAGGGAGAGCTGAATGGATGGATCGAACCTTGCAGGCAGGATCCTGGGCCTCGGCGACGGCCCTCAGCTCGGCCACCTGCTTCCACTCCGCAGCGTCGCCATCGTCTCCGCCGTTGCGCTGGTGGTTGAGCTGCTCGGAATCCATGGCGCCCGGCTCCTTCCTTGGGTTGGCAGCGGAAGCGGGAGAGGCTTTATAGGCGGCGGATCGGAGGAGGCTGGGCTCCAGGCGGCCAGCTCTACTATCTCTTGAGTCAGTTTCTGAGGTGAGGAGGGTACGCGAAGAAATGGACGCGGCGTGCCGGCTATTTATGGCATCGCCTCATCTAATTTAGCGTTTGAATACTGTACTGCTGTTGACATGCAGAGCGAGCAGGCACCGTCCGTGTTCTGATCCGTCAGTCACCAAACAGCACACCGCCTCCCCGATCGTGATTATTCACGGCGGCTTACTTGACGGTCTGTTTCCCGCGATTGATCTAGGCATTGAGTCGCATTTGAGGTCAATAGGCATCCTCTTTCTTTTCTCCCTGCGCCTTAACAAGTGACTGTAAGGATTGCCGTGCGCGCTGGCAACGACGAAAGCTAACGACTGACGGACACTGATGAGGAGATACTTGTCATGCTGCTAGGCTAGCTAGATCGGTCTTCTTCTCTTACTAATCAACTGACTGAAGAGGCTGGTCGATCTTGCGGCCGTGTACCATTCGGACCAAGTGATGTTTCCTTTCCATTCGCATAAGCTGGAACGGTGTGCGTTCACTGTCAGTGTCGTGGCCCTGTGTATTCACGGATCGCTGGAGGCAACAGCACAAGCCATGGAAAAAGGTAAGGCCCCATCGCAAGAGTCCAATGTTGCTTGGACCGATCGATGGACGTGCTCTCCCCACCAAACTTCGTGGAAGCAACAAGTATAGGCCATAGCTGCTGCTGGTGCGTGCTAGTAGCATTAGCGCCATTGATTGAATGCAAGGTTAGCATGGACGGGTGGAGCAGCTCCCGGCCTGAAGATGGGTCATCGGCGAGTTAATTAGCTAGTACTAGCACATATGACGGGCGAAAAACCCAATTCCCCTCGTGCTGTTTTGGAGGCAGGATCTCAACGCTCAACCACCACGGTGTCCTGTCCTGCGTGCAGTGTGCTCATCCATCCATCCATTCTATTCTATCATTGCAAGTTGCAAAGGAGGCATGACTGTGAGAGAGAGCTGACGTCGCCGGCGCAACAAACGTGGTACGACATGAGAGCTTGGCTAGCGGTGACCGGGTTTCCAGTGAACTTGGCCGTGACGCGGACACACCGCACCGGGATGGGACCTCACCACCGTCCGTACTACCATGCGGCCGGGCCGTTCGCCGTCCCGGTTATCAGGCACCTCCTCCGGTTGGTGGAAAGGTCCCGGCTTTCAAATTTAAAGTGCCTACGCTGGCAGCTCCTGAGTGGCACTTCCTCTTCACTGGGCACACGAATGCATGGAGCTCACGGATGGACCTGTTCCTCGTGTCTGCTCACTCACTCCCTAATAAACTCCATGTTACTCCTCCGTATTGCTAGTATGCTACGGACGTACTCCTTCCAATAGATAGATGGTCCTCGACTGACGGACACTGATGAGGAGATACTTGTCATGCTGCTAGGCTAGCTAGATCGGTCTTCTTCTCTTACTAATCAACTGACTGAAGAGGCTGGTCGATCTTGCGGCCGTGTACCATTCGGACCAAGTGATGTTTCCTTTCCATTCGCATAAGCTGGAACGGTGTGCGTTCACTGTCAGTGTCGTGGCCCTGTGTATTCACGGATCGCTGGAGGCAACAGCACAAGCCATGGAAAAAGGTAAGGCCCCATCGCAAGAGTCCAATGTTGCTTGGACCGATCGATGGACGTGCTCTCCCCACCAAACTTCGTGGAAGCAACAAGTATAGGCCATAGCTGCTGCTGGTGCGTGCTAGTAGCATTAGCGCCATTGATTGAATGCAAGGTTAGCATGGACGGGTGGAGCAGCTCCCGGCCTGAAGATGGGTCATCGGCGAGTTAATTAGCTAGTACTAGCACATATGACGGGCGAAAAACCCAATTCCCCTCGTGCTGTTTTGGAGGCAGGATCTCAACGCTCAACCACCACGGTGTCCTGTCCTGCGTGCAGTGTGCTCATCCATCCATCCATTCTATTCTATCATTGCAAGTTGCAAAGGAGGCATGACTGTGAGAGAGAGCTGACGTCGCCGGCGCAACAAACGTGGTACGACATGAGAGCTTGGCTAGCGGTGACCGGGTTTCCAGTGAACTTGGCCGTGACGCGGACACACCGCACCGGGATGGGACCTCACCACCGTCCGTACTACCATGCGGCCGGGCCGTTCGCCGTCCCGGTTATCAGGCACCTCCTCCGGTTGGTGGAAAGGTCCCGGCTTTCAAATTTAAAGTGCCTACGCTGGCAGCTCCTGAGTGGCACTTCCTCTTCACTGGGCACACGAATGCATGGAGCTCACGGATGGACCTGTTCCTCGTGTCTGCTCACTCACTCCCTAATAAACTCCATGTTACTCCTCCGTATTGCTAGTATGCTACGGACGTACTCCTTCCAATAGATAGATGGTCCTCTGCTCGGCTCGGCTTTGTTGATTTATTATTTGCGTTCGTCCAGCACCGTGATGCCGCCGCACGGAGCGATCCGTGCCCACGCGCGTGGTCCAAGAGGCACTCACCATGTTTCACTGTTAATCTCATTCATCGCGATTTGTTGCTTCGCCATTCATTTCATTTCTGATTCATATCCGTAACGTTACCGGATCGATGGCTCGATTCAATCAACCTGCCACCTGTACATTGGCTGTCCCAAATGCATCTCTCAGTCTCGGCAGAGGAAACAGGCCGCACAAAGGATGTTCCTAGAAGGGCTCAGAGCGGATTAGTTCAGAACAGGAAAAAGTGTAACTTCAGAAAACATGTAAACTTCCCGAACATGAATGGTATGGTGGCTGCCACTACCTTCAACTAAACCAAACGGGAGGAGCCCAATGCAGCAGCGATTCGGAAAATGGAACGGATTGCAGTAAATGTAAACTTCCCGAACATGAATGGTGACACAGCTCGGTCTCAGGTTTGGAAATTCTGGAGCATGAACCATTGAGAGAACCATGAACGTGTGGTTGAAACTAGTGAATAGTCCGTGATCTTGAAGGTCTGTTATTTTAGTAACCTTTTCCTTCTTTTTTTTTTTTAAGGAAAGTAGAGTAACCTTTTGCTTTGCAACATCATCCTTGTGGACTGTCAATTTGTCTCTTTTTCGTACGGGGTGTCAATTTCAACGGATGTCAAAAATTGGCACGAACATCGTCAACGGATAGGTCAAACATTAAGCTCAAGTGACAATTTCCCGGCCCGCTTTTATTGAGCATGTCAGGATCCACCACCGCTGCCTAATCCCCATTCTCCTGCTTCTTCCATCTCCAGTAACCCTGTGCTTTCCTCCTTCATCTTGGACTCAGATACGTGCTGATATTTGCTTTAAGTGCCATGTGAATGTTAAAGCAAAATTGACATAAGTTATATCCATTCATCAAGTAATGACATGGCATATTAGAACAGATTTAAAGGTCAGATGAAGCAAAAGTTATATACATTCATCAATTACAGAGTACTGAATATGAAATGCACTGCATCCTACTTTGTCATGAGCATGAGATCTCGTATGTGTTTTGACTGCAACTATGGCCCTGGAAGATTTAACTGAAGGTTCGTAGGTGATCAAGGGGTGGAAGAAATGATGAATAGACAGACGCCACTAATTAATGCAAATTAGAGAGGAATGGAATATATGATGATTATCAGTTCATGATAATGCTAATGAGCTAACGTGGACTGCAGGTTGGTGAGCAATCAGAAGCAGCACGTCACCAGCGCTGCAACTTTATCAGCTCCCCCTACATGCTCCGTCCTACATGACGGGCAACTCCTCCAACCTGCGACGGACGCGCACCTACATGCATGCGCCGCTTGTCCGAATTCCAATCGACCCCTCGTCGATCGGCGGCGACGCTTCCGAGCCGGTGGATGGAGCTCCGGCGCATGTTCGACCTGCCACCGAGGACAGGGTCCGCCAAGGCGTTCACGGCTGGCTCGCCACCGCCGACGAGCAGGCCGACCTCCACCTCCCACGGAAACCTCGCTTCTTTGAAGCCAATGAGACATGCCTGAGGGTCAGAAACGTACTCAAGCATACTCAAGGCTCATCAACATGTCTCCAAAAAAAAACAAAAAGGCTCATCAACATAACAGGATAACTCATAATCTGTGTGTCGTCCAATTGCGATCCAATGTAGAATGACATGTTCATTTCAGATACGGTCCATGTTGTGGCAAGGGGAAAGGTACTGAGAAACCACATCCTCAGTTAACCAGGCAAAATCTACCGAATGCAAAGAGTTATTTACCGCTGACACTAGTGACCATAGTTTTCAGCAGTCATACATGTGAAAAGAGTCGTTCACTGCTGCAACAGAAGCCATACAACTATACAAGTGTAAAGAGCTTTCAGGACCAGCAGCAGGAATCTTCGACTTCAGAAGACCCCACAGGAATCTCCGGCTTGCCATAGATCACATGTATCTGACAACTCCATTTTGGTGGAACTTCTTCACCTGTACACGTAACAAGTCAGTAGAAATGTAGCTAAAACAATGATAGGACACAAGACATAAGCACCTTCATGTTATACCTTCTTTATTGTCACTTTAATCCGGAGTATTGCAACTTCAGAGTCACCGTCATCATCATATCCAGAAAAGGACCTTTTGGAAGGGTCAACGCAAAACACAGTGCCATGGACCTTCAAATAATAAGCAGCCGTTAGATACAAAGTATTTGCTTGGAGTTTCCGCAAAAAACATAGTTTCTTAAGGTCCTTATGTTATAAAAACCTTGACAAAAACCAGTGTATTGCAAACAGACCAAAAAAAAAGTATTTGTTATAGCAACTTAAAGAGTTTTCAGTATAATGTGAACAAACAGAATAAACTGAAGCAGCACCATAGAAACAGAGTATCTGTGATGTGAAAGATCAGGTAAGACTTACAGACTCCGCCTTCCATGTGCCAGTTAAGTGGTAATCAAAAATTTCGCATCCGAAGCAGCAAAAAATCATTATGCAAGATTCTTTGCCCTTGTTGCTCCGAACAATTGTATGGGGCTTGCCCTGTCCTGGGATCATGACCACAGATACCTCTCTAAAACAGGAGGGCACTGAGAGAAAAAAAAAATAATCAACATCATATCCATGGCACCAGAACATGATGGAAGCATTTAAGTAGATATAACATTTCGTCCTCAGTTACAACGAAAAATAAAAGTAGCAGCAGCAGCAGCTTTGGCAAAGACAAAGAGAGGGACAATTATAATGTGAGAACAGAGCTAATGCTAAATCAAAACATATTTCCGAAAACCCAGGTAATGCAGTCTGAAATGCTTTCATCACATTATAATGGCATCTCAGCATCTCAAGTGAAAGAAAGTAGAACATACAGATAAAGAACCTCACGAGCAAAACTATGATAGACACCTGGTGAGAAATAATTACAAAAAACTCATTGGACAAACTACAATGGACACCCAAGAGGCAGTGAGAGGGAATAGAATAATCTGCCAAAATGTCATAAGTTTACATTGGAATGTAAATGAAGCAAATATTCATAGGTTCATGTGCGAAATACAGATAAACATGGGTAACAATTCATCACAAAGGTACTAACCTTGTGAACAACATTGGCATTGTCACAACCGTTGGAAAGCTGGTAAACTTGGGTGAGGAAGGCACACTGTTCATTTGCTGTCTCCCCACACTTGGTGCACCGCACCTGAAATGCACAACAAAGGGGAATGCGATCAAATGGTAGTTTGGCCATATTATGCAACAACACACAATTGCACCCCGAGAGCGCTAAAGAATATCATGACCATGGACAAAACCTATACGGCATTCAGACTACACAGCTTGCAATACAATCAAACATACAGCATAAATAAACATAGGGAAAGCAAACTGTATGCACTAAGTGTTAGGTGTGAACGAAAGAATGCATCACGCATTGGATGCAAAGAAAATCAGCCGGCATTGTTAACTAGAATGACATCTAACAAGGCAAGGATTTACTGAGAAGTAAGATAAGACATCTTCCCTGTTACTCCTACTACACAATTGGGAGTACGTGTTTGCGACTAATAACCCACTGTATATGGGCACAAAAACAGCAAAAATCCAGTTCTGGGACTAACATGAAGATTACAGCTAAGCACATCAGTATGAACAACATATATGAGTATCAAGGAAACAGCTTGCAAGTTGCAACACATAGAAATAGAAGCATAGATATCAATGGAACACACAATTTGTAAGGTTGCTAGGTGACATAGGATACAAAGGAAGTCAATCAGTATTGTAGACTTGAACCTCGCATCAAGATAAGCATTGCTAAAATAAAAATGGCCGTCGCAAGGAGTAAAAATGTAAGATATCTTTTCTTCTCTGTGACTTCTAATAAGCATAACTACTAGTTACAAATGCAGCAACTATTTGCAAAAGCAATTTAATAGGTACTTCAAGCGAAAATAGTTTTAATCTGAACCTGAGAACATAATGCTCCCCTGGCTAAATGTTCAAGGAAGTTTCAATCATAACGTTCAAGGAAGTTTTTCACTACCAAGGCTTTATGGAAGTCAGCTTGTGAGGACAAAACCTATATAGCATTCAGACTACAGCTTGGAAGATAAAGAAGCATAGAGCATAAGTAAACATAGGTAAAGCAAACTGATGGTCAGAATTGTTAACTAAAATATCAGACTAAGTTTGCAATTCAAAGAGGTGCAGCATAAATAACATAGGGAAAGAAAATCAGTCAGCATTGTTAACTAGAATCTCATCTACCAAGGCCAGGATTTACTGAACTATTGTAACAATGCCATGAAATGAGATTGAATCAGTTACCCTGAAGAAGTGGGGCATGTTAGGATCGTCGCAGCCTCCTTGAGGCTGAAAGTTGGTGACACCTATCAGGTTCCCAGACACGAATGACCCGTAGTACTCCGATGGAGTACGATCCTATCACACAGAACAAGCAAACAAGCGTGAGGTCCATGAATTCTTCAGAGGGCAAGCACGAATCAGATCAAAATCGAATGACCGATCAAGAATCTATCAGGAGGGAAAAGTGCGATCCCATTGAGATCATCACCGACCCAAAATCTAACAGGATGGTGATCCAAATAAGAAACAAGAGATCGAACACGTATCCGCACGAATTTGAGATCGAACACAAGTATCCGCATCAGATCGAATAGTACCTGGCCTTTGTGAATCTCTCCCTTGTGAGAGTCCATCTCCTTCTTGTTCCTGAAAAAGTTGAAGCAGACCGAACAGACTGCAGACTGCGACTGCTTGATCTCAGGGTGGCGGCGCCGGCAGTGTAGGGGCATCACGTCCTGCTGCACCATCACCCGCTCGCGTGTGGGGAAGCCGTCGGGCCCCTCGTCCGTGTAGCAGGCGATGCAGAGGTTCATCCCGCTGCCATCCTCCTCAGAGGAACGGACCACGTGGCGAAGCTCCGCCGGAGTAACATCCCCCGTCCACACCGGCGGGCTATCTGGCACCTCGATGCCAGGATCTGAGCTTGAAGACGAAGACATGATTGAGATCCGGCGGTGGCGGAGGGCAGGGACAGGCCTCGGGCGGCGGAGGCGGCGGGCAGCTGACGGAGGACGGCGGGCCTCGAGCGGCGGAGGCGGCGGGCGGTGGGCTTAAACCTCGGGAGAGAAGAGGAACGGACGAATTGTTTTCCTTTCCTCGTGTGGATTTGGGAGGACGATTGCCTGCAGTACTGCAACTTGTTGAGTGGCCACTGACAGCTGGGTCCAAACTCGAATGGACCCACCCCCGAAGTAAGCAACCTACGTCTCCCTTCCTAAACATTATAGATCACCATTGAAACTTGAAAAAGACAAATTTGTTACTAGCAGCCGCCGCTATTGAAACTTGAAAAGGCAAATTAGTTACTAGCATAAGCCACCATTGAAACTTGAAAAGGCAAATTAGTTACTAGGAGGGGAAAATCAAAGATACACAATAGATATGCACATCACCATTCCATCTCCAGCAGTAACATCTGATAATTCATACTTCATGTGACGATGTAAAAAACATTTGTAGACTGAATAGAAATTCTTGACTATTCTTATAGAATCCAAATAGATACATGTCGCCTCTAATATTCTGGAGGCAATTTTGAATCAGAGCTGTCAACTGGACAAAACAACAACCCATAAATTTGCCACCAAAACGCAAGACACGAGATAGATGCATAGACGGAACAGCCCTTCTGCTTCATGCATAAAGAACTGACTTCTGAATATGAAGTCAAATTCAGTACCTAGAT